>JAQFZW010001339.1:0-28830 GCA_034687055.1 Heteromurus nitidus
AGAAAATAACTTCCTTTTCTACTCGGTAGATACTGGAAGGGACGGTGCTAGCGGTTTGAGAGGATTTGCCTCTGGAGACCAGCCTCGTAAAAATTTGAGGAGGCTGGCTAAGACATGGCCTAACTTAGCGTTAGTAATTATTGCATAGTGTATCAATGGATACTGTTTTTTCATCAAAGGGCCTTGGCTTTGGTGTTGTCCTGCACGTAAATATAGTATATGTACATATATATTTACACATAAGCTTACTTAAGAACTCAAAATTCCCGTGTAAATACAAAATTGACTACGACGTTTTAAATTACGCACGATGATATTTTGAATCGTATTTTTGTGATGATATTTTAATTCTGGATTGTGTGTGTATATGCTCTATTTTCGCTGATCGAAACGACTTGCAATTTTTTACAGTGTCGAGTTAGCCACCTTTCTATGGTTACACTTTTTGCAACGGTGATGAGGTCGTTTCGATCCACGAAACTAGAGTATACATAGCTGCCTAGATTTTGTGACAAATTTTTAATTTTACCTCGTGATAGTATCGTGATGATGAGTTATTTAGTTTCGTGTTATTTTTTTGGCAATATTATGCATTTTCTCGTTCTGATTCAGAGATTCTAGTCGTGACACGTCCTTCAACAGGATCATATATTCGTTACTTTTTGTATATGCAATAAATTATATCACCGAATTAAAACGTGTCACGAAAATCGAAATTATGGGGGTATATGATCTTGGCCGTTGTCGTCGGTGAGCAATAAAATACAAATCGGGGTTTCTTTGTGACAATCTTTGTTTTGTTCACTTTCTTGTCAGTTTACTGGCGCTCTCAGACAATTTTTTTTGGATTGTCGAGTAAATGAGTTGATGTTTATGACAAAATTTCCAAGGTTGGTTCATCAAGTATTGTGTGTCATCATTATATGTATGTATATACTTGATACGAACCTAAACTGATTCTTAATCAACAGCGACATCATTTTTCAGAAACCTGTTGACACTTTGACCGCCGCTTCATATCGCGCATATATATGTTTAAATAATTTTAGTCATCCTCCTCCTCCTGACAAAACCTCGATCTTCTCTGAAGCGACCTCATTTTCTCCCTCCACTCATCCGACCACTCGATAACAACAGACTGCCTTCCAGCCATAAGCCCTGGCTGCCCGTCCGAGTAGTGCTCGTTCCCCATTATCAAGTATGACTTGTCCACCTTGATTTTAGGACACTTGCAGACGAGGTCCTCCATTCGGACCCAGAGGAACGCTGTCCCGCGACGGAGACCCGAGTCGGGGGATTTCTTGAACACTGCGAGGATGCTGACCGTGAATCGCGCCCAACCGTCTACTGTCTCTCGGGTTGAGATCGAGGCCAGGATCGCTGGAAGGTTACACAATTTTTTTTTGAATTTAAACATAACGGTTTTTTGCGAATTAATTATTTTCTTTTGCATATTTAAGTTGAGTTTAATATTTGTAATAAACGTTTTCGTAGCACACTTGAGTGGGGTTTTCTTGAGGAAAATATATTGTAAAAAGGTTGTGAGAGAGAGAGGAGCTCATGAGGATTTGGGAAAGGGGATCAACCGGAGATGATGTATATTCTCCATCCATTTTCCATATCCAGACATGTTGTAGATTGGAGAAAGGATATAATAAAAAATAACACGACGGAGATGAGGTTACGTTAAAAAAGGCGACTTTTTTTATGTGCATATACACGAGGCAGTGTTGGTAAAAGCGCATATAAGATTACGCGTCTTAAGATACATGATTTTTTGCTATAGTCAACAAGACATGTAAATCCTCAAGGGAATAGGTCACTTCCCTAATTGCCTGTTTCTTTAGCACTCTTCTGCTCCGTCTTCCTTATCTTCTCGATTTTTCTTTGAGCGTGAGTGGTTTGTTTGGAATATGCGGAATATTATATACACAACAAGATGGTTTTTTCAAAATTATATATCGCGTTTATAAAAGGCTCGTGTATTAAAACCTCGTGCTACTCGATTAGTGTAGGGCTCTTTGTCGAAGAAAACTTCAAAACGGTAATTTTTAATTGGTGTGATGATGCTCTTTATAAGTCGCTCACGTGTGTGTGTCTCACTTCAAAGAGTGAGAGTTGCTTTTAAGATTTTGAGATTTTGACCATTTTTGGAAGAAGAGCAATTATGTATTATGAAGAATCGAATTGGGGTTGTTGGGGGAGTTGTTGGTTTGCTCTACTTTGACTAGTGTGCTTATGAACAACAAACTATATAGTCCTTATATACTTTAATCTTTATAAACATTTTCATCCGATCGAAAATTGCATCGCATTTGTGGATTTAAATAAAGTGCATCCAAAAATAATCTCAAAACACTCAAATATAGTTCTTTACTAATTTTACAATAAATAATCCTCATGATTCAGTTTATAAGGACCTTTCTCATGCAATATCCCGTTCGATATATGCCCATCACCGAAAGACTATACGCACTAAAATATAGCGTATGGATAATATGTGAACACACATTTATTTCACAGCGGCACATGAAATTTATGAATCTGGATTTTTACCATTTTTTTGGGTGAGGATATATTTTTTTCCAGCTTTCTCCAGCTTTCTCTCTAAAAAAACGAGTGTGCAACTAACCAACCCTCACAAGTTACTCTCACCCCTCCGTTCAAAACACATACCAGCAAGAATATATATAAGATCAAGCATATATAACCTAATCCTTATCGTTCGTATATATTTTTCTCCTTGTCACCTCTGCCCTTTTCATTTTTTTATCCAAAAACTCTCTCGTTTTCTTCCACATGGTCACGTTAGATAAGATAATGGGGCAAAAAATAAACCTTCTTTTCTTTTATATCCGTTTTCACATTACAACGTATGTACATCAAACTAGACTTTATAGAAAAGATTCTCCCACTTTCACATCCATTTTTTATATATTTGAATTTTCAAAAAGGTATATCGGCAAATGGACCGTGAGTGAAGGAAACAGTAATGCGTATGAGATTTTCTTTTTGGAGGGGAAATGCAAAAAAGTAGCAGGTAAGAAGGTTTTTTTATACGAAAATATAGATTTTTTTGGAGAGGTTTTCTAACAAAAAAATCAAACCTTTTTTTTATATAATCATAGTTTATCAAGTCTACTCGAAATCAACGAGAGCGCGAGAGAGTTAAAGATTTTTCTTGTTGGACGAGTTTGAACAGTTTAAATATATGTGACTTAACGCGAGAGTTATGTTATTAGATGCATGCATATCGTTCCACTTTACTTTATTACCCTATTAATTTTCGATTTCTCTGGTATTTTTTAATTTCCAATTTTTTTTTCTGCTCGAGATTGAGGTTATAGAAGTAGGTATGCTTACCGTAGTCCCTCGCACAGTAGCGTTTGATGGTGAGCCGATTCGTTGACACCTTACACCTTCCGCCGCATGAACTTTCACCTGCAACAAAAAAATCAAAATGCTGTTAATTTGGACGTCTGTGTACTCAATAAATTAGCATAAAATATCGAAATTAATTTGGCAAAATTTTAGGTGTGCGGTGTTAATTTAGTTTTATTGGGAGCGTGTTCAGAATAAAGAATGTGCGAGTAAGCAATATTACGAAAGATGCTACTTCCGCTATAATTTAATATAGTTTCTTGCTGACTCTTCACTTGAGACTCGTGCACGTGTTGAAAGTATATCGTGGGTCGTGGTGGCACACGCACTCACACCGCACGAGTCAGACAATAAGTAAAAAAAGTGCATCGTCGATGCGTGTGTATTTTACCCATTATCGGTGTTCTGGGACCAATCGTAAAATGAAATATATTATTGTGTTCTTTACGATGGACGTGTGTTCTTATGTGGAAAATTATGTGGCTTTTTTTCCTTTCGTTTTATGTTTGATCGCAAAATAAAATAAAATTGTTCTCTCTTTGTTGTTGAGTTTGTGTGTGGTGTTTTTTTGTATGCACACAAGAAGTTAATATATATTGGTTTTTGAACGGGTCTGAATACGTGCAGTAACCCGTGTATAATTTGTGATAATTGAAACAATCATCATCGGAATATATTTATATATTAAATACGTGGAGATTATATATATCCGCAGCTACTTGCGTATTGGAATGATGTGCGCAAGCACCAATCATTTATAAAAAAGAATAGTGAGGTGCTGCAGATGTGTGCATTCGTTTTCGTGCAAATATTTTATAAAATCGAAATTTTTAAAAGAAAGTCTCTCGTAACATTTTTTATGGCTGTATTCACTATGGCTTTGAGGAGACGCAGAGGTTGAGGTATACCTCAGTTGCCATTAGTTCCTGCTTGAAGGTATCGGCAAATCTGAGGTCGTCCTCATGCTCAAAGTCTCCTCAACGCCATAGCGAATACGGCCATTTATTAGTGAGTATTATTCGCGCACGCGTGTGCTGCAACTTCATGCTTGAAACCAATTCTCATCCAGATGCGTTCGCCAAATTCAATACGTATTATTTTTTATTATTCGCGTCATTTAATTTCAACATCTTATCGAAGGTTATTATTAATGATTTATATAAAAATAACCTATCGGCAGTATATAAAAACCCTCTTCTTCACTCTCTCGTGTTTTGTTCCGTATATCTGCTGCATCACATGCATAAAAATGATGCAAAAGAACACACGGTTTTTGTTAAAAACGATGCCTGCTGCCAGAGACACCACACACTCTCCAGCATCACATATTTTTTGTGCATAACGTTGCCGGCGGTGGATCGGCATTTTCTCTCACTCAACTACATAAAACCAAACGCAAACCACCACGAATCGACAAAAAACCCGCAAACTATATACAAAACCACAATATATACACATTTTCTTTCTGACCATCCCAAACACACACGAGAAAATCTAGACGAAAATTTTTTTTCGTTCATTTTGGAAAATAGCCCCAATTGATGATCAGGCGGTGTACTAACGTTAACAATGATGATGAGGAATGGAGATTGAGGTGTGTGTATCGTATCGTTGTTATATATAAACGCATTATAAACGTTGAAAAATGTATATATGTTTCTTCCTCTTGATTCATTTTGATGTGTATAAGACCCTCAGGGTTTCTTTTTTTATACTTATTATATATGCTTATTCTCTGCAACCAAGTAATTTCATTAAGTGTAACACGGGTCTTTATATGAAACAACCGATATATGTGTGCTTCTTATTATATTGAAACGAGGCGAGAAAGAAAGAACGAAGAAGAAAGAAGCAGGGCCCTAGGGACACATTCCTACACTTTACGTCTTTTGACTTTTCTCGCTCTTCGCTTACGTTTTAGGGAGGGAGATCCTTTAGCAGAAGCTTGCTACAGATTCATATGAACGGTTGAGGAATATATACGTATCAATGCACACACGTTTTCTTATTATCATCATCACACGTTGGTTATGTAACAAAAATAAAAAGGGGGAAGAAGACAGAGAATAGGATCGTTTAGGATCGTGTGTGTGCAGCGAGAAGCTATACGTTTAAGGATCACCAAAAGGTGTACATTCATGGAATATACCAATAGACAATGAGTGCACTTGATTTTTTTAGCAGAGCTCGCTCATCATGATCATCGGTCGGTTGGGATATATAACTCTGGATTTTTTAAATATATTTTTAAGAAAAAAAACCTTTGCTGGACATGACCAAAAAAGTACGTTTACAAATCATGGTTTATATAAAGCGTCCAGTGTTTTTTTCGAATTCAGAGAGTGAGATGGAACAGGCACTGGAGAGACATTGGTGGTGGTTGTGTGTGTGTGAGGTCACGCCATATGGATCTGTGTGTTCTGTGTCTCTCTTGGGGGAGATGAGCTGCGCGTGAAAATATATAATTTTGGTAAGATATACTGGACAACGAGAATGTGTGTATATGAATTAGGTAAACGTGTACACGAGGTTAAATGGACATGGGGTTTTTAAACCGGAACTCACGGGGATCTTTGCTTTTGGCGGATTTGGTGTGGAGAAACGAATGTGGTTTTGTGGGGAATTTTCTTCTTCAAAACACGCTAATGCACTTTGGTGGGGATGGGTGCCCCGAGGGGACGAAATTAGATGTAACGTAATATGACTTTTCTGATGCTTTAACGATTTTATTATGATGTGCGACGTGATGACAAAAATTCGTACAATTTCGGATAAATTTTTAACAATGTTTTTTTGGGTTTTTTTGGGTTGTGGTGAGGAGATACATTGGGTTTTGGTATGAATGAATGAATGATATTTTATGGTCTAAGGTCATTTGTGTGAAACGTGAAGGGAATATTTTCTTTCTATTGAAGATCACAATAAACTTCAAAAAATGCTTCAATTAATTAGGTTATTTATTAGCAAGATCGTGTGAAGAAACACGTGTATAAATTGTATTTGTGACACTTTGGAAATTTTGAAGTCGCCTTTGATGAGCACACAGAGATTCGCGATCAGAGAGAAATGCACGATTTCAAATCAAATTTCATTAAATTTAGGCATTTCATTGAGTCAACGTTGACTACCTTGGAATGATATATGTTTTTATTCTTGATGACTGACTACATGTATTAGTTGTCTGCGCAAATATACTTTTTCCCACATATGTTACGTTATACGTTGAGAATAGTTTGAAAAATGTGTGATTTTATTTGTGAAAAAAATGACGTCACACAAATTGTGGTCACATCCCCCAACCAACCACACAGTCCAGAAAAAAGAAAGAAAGTTGTGAATATAAACTGGAGTCACGCACACTCGTTTATTCTGCTCAACGATAAAAAATAATTTTTTTGAAACTTTTTTTTTATTATTAACCAAGAGATGATATTCATACAGATTAGCTGCGGACGTGCGGTTTGCTTGGACCATCAACTCAAGAGGGATATATTTGCTCATGTTCTCTCCAGCAACATATGATAAATGAAAATGGACTCTCTAGCGTGGTTAGACTAAGCTCTCTCTATTCGCTTGTCCAGAAGAGTCTCCAATCCTCCCGGGGTTCTCTATCGCATGATGATGTAGGGAGAAGAAAAAAAGTGTCACGTGAGCACAAGCCTACATCATCCATTTAATCGGAGAGGGTGAGAGACACATGAGTCCGTGTGTGTGTTAAACCGTTGTCACTATAAAGTCACAGATCGTGACCAAAGGATAAGTATGCTTGAACGTGGTGGTCATATAGTGTCTATATAACAAAAATCAGATAAGATCAGCGATAAAAATAAAATCCGTTTTTCTTCAAGCACCATTTTTCTTTTGACCATCGAGAAGGGCTAAGTCCTCGAGGACATATAGATTTGTGCAAGACTATACGTAAACGTTTTGTGCATGATGCTCTGGTAGAAATAAAATAAAATTTTGTCTCCTTTGACACTGGCCAATAATCATTTTCTTCGTCTCCGAATGAAAATGTGTGTAGATAAATGCCTTTCCAATTTGTTACTTCATGATTTCGGGGGGTTTTTTGGGGAGTCTAAGCCCATCAACGAGATTAGACAGATTATATGTATATCGATGCACGTCTATATGTTTAAGATGTGCACCGTCCTCACTTGATAAAAAAGACTAGGAAGTAAAAGCAAGAGTGCACATTGTGCAATCGCAATAACAAATTGCAGTTTTTTTTTGCTAAATGGATAATGTGATGATTATGTTCCTATGTACCTCTCAACCTTATACAATGTCGTTTGATCCCAGTTTTATCTTTTGTTACGGGGATGCAGTAGTGTGCACCTTTCCACCCTCTTCGGCTCGTGGAAGAAGAAAAGCCAATTTTATCATCGAAATGGACTTTCACCAGAAGAGTGTGAAGTTTTTTTTGGATACAGTTTTGAGAATATAATCTCTTCTTCTTCTTTCAACTTGGTTCGACGCACTTTCAAAATAACTTTTCTTCTTTTTATCTTCTTACGAGCTAAAGTAGATTCGGATAGAATAGTGTACGTGAAATGCAGTTGAATGTATATGCTTGAAATTTTATATAAAAAATCTTTGCTCGTAGGAGAAAGTTAAACTCTTTTGGATTTTGCATCACGCGCTATGCATTTTAAAAGGGATACAAAATGCGTATGAACGTGTCTTTATGGTGTTGAAAAGTTAAAAAAGTCAATGTCTTCATCAGAGTTTTGAGGAGAGAAGCCTTTTGATGATTATAGAGTTTTGAATTTTATTATTTTTATTAATAAACTTTATGCAGCGTGTTGGGCATATATTATTATTTGATAAACTTTCTAACTTGCTTCCGGATTATATGGTTTTTCCGGGGCGATTCTTTTCAAACACCCTCTCTGTTTTCTTTCAATTTACAAACGAAATAGGATATAAATCGGTTAAAATTCTGTGGTGGGGTGAGAAAATATACGCGGGTGTGTGGGTGAGCAAAAATGAAGTGTTTTTCAGGGCAAATTCATAATGGAAGCTGTGTGTTCTCGTGGTTGAGTTTTTACTGCTTTTTTAAAGTGAAATTATGTATTGCGTGGCCGGATGAAACGCAACTATTATTTTCTGGGTGAAATTGTCGAGTTATATATATGGATGATGATAGGCTAGCCTTGATATTTCATGATGTGATGATGAGGTGTGTGTGCGGTTCTTGTTGTTTACACAAACATCTTGTTTTTTTCGGAAATTAGGTGGGCATACGTGAAACCAAGCATGTGTGAAATAGGCCGGATATTCAATTCACGTTGACAGGTTCGTATGCACACACAAAAAACGCATCATATCATATTTTTATTGGTTGTTTGTCCGACAACATTGCGAGGAAACGGAACCGGTAGGAATATAATATATGACCTCAAAAAAAATAAATTATGCTCATATATGCATGTAGAGGAGATGAGGTTTTCTTTTTGGGGTGAAGGTGAGAAACACTGGATCTAAATTCTTATTTTTGGTTCATGGAGAAGAAGACATTCATGAATATTGTTATTCGGGGGTTTTTTATGTTCCGGGAAATGATGATCTTTTGATGAGAATGCCAGAGAGAGAGTCAAATGTGTGTCTGGTTTTCTAGTTAGTGTGTCATATCATGTTAGTTTAGTATATCGTGTGTGCTTTGCATATATAAGAAATATATAAGAATGTAGTTTTAACATGGGGTTCTAAATCAGACGCGTGTATCCTTGAAAAAAAGCGAAATAACATAGTTGTTGACTTTGTTGTTCTCTCTCGCTTCGGTTGACAAGTTGAAGGAGGAGGGGGTATATACGTAATTCTTTTTTTTAAGCGAATGAACACAAATTCGGAATGTGGGTGACAAAAAAATAATCATTATTATTTCGTTTCGTTTTGATTGAAGTTTTTTTTTCGGAGAAAAACCGTTCGTGTGTGTTTTGAAAATTAGATCAATATGTTGGTTTTTGGAGAAAATTTGTGTCAACGTGAGGTTTGGGGGAGAGAGAGAAAAAACTGAAAAAAGTGATGGCGTGTGTGATGTGTAGAGGACGTTTTTACTTTAGTAGAGAGAAAAGTTAAATATTACGAGGTGTGTATGTAGGCAGATGCATGTATTGGTGACATACTCGAGTGTTTGTGTTTTAATTAGGATTTTGTTCGCGAAAACATTATGTTTTTAAATGTACTGTGTTTAGGGTTTTTTGGTAAAAGCGAAATATATATTTTTTGTCGAGTCATCAATAGTCATCATGCGTTTTGGTATATGGCCGTTTAATAAAGCTTAATTAATATTATACAAGGCTTGATAGGGGAATCTCATACATTTGCGAAGCGATATGTAGCAGAATTATATGGAGAGAAAAGTGTTTGTGTGTCAGTTTACCTTGATCAGCAGATCTTCCAGTGACTGACTCGAGAGGCTCTGGTTCTGGAATTTTTGGGATTTCTGCAAAATCAGAAGCAAATATTTGAAGAGTTAAGTTTTGTTGCTGATGCAGGGGATTTGTAACGTAAAACGAATGACTCTTTAGCTAATTAATTTAATTAATTAGTTACGTGAATGTTCAAAGTAGTCTCAAGTTTTGTGTATAAACATATTAAGGTGAGTATTTTTTTCTTCTACGTTATCACAAGGAACACTGGCGTGTATACTTACTGACACACGGAGCGATGGGAGAACGACTCTGCTGGTATCCTTTGGCACACCGATTGCAAGTGAGTCCGGTGACACCGTCCTTGCATGGACACTGACCCGTCGTTTGGTTGCATACTCGACCGGAAGCGCCTACTGGGTGACACTCGCACGCTATATAACACAAATACAGAATGAATTCCAGTGTGTTTTTTATATGCTTGGAAATTGCAGCATACAAAAACGATTTATTTGAAAAATTCTACAGTTCTTTTACACGTATTGTCGGCATATCACATATTTCCTCTGCTGCAGAGTATTTTTCTTGGGAAAAAATTATGACAACTCAATCTTTTTTCTCGACACCATACAAAAATGGAGATTAAACAACGTGAAATTGGGTTTTTTACATGTACTTGACTGATTAGTATTTAGCACCGAGACAGTTTTTTTTCGTGATGCAATTTACTTGTGCTCAACACGTTTAAAGTTTACTTGAGAGCTTAAAAAATCCTTGCTTGATATAGTCGGGTTTATCTGCATAAATTCTTGTTTGTAATAAATGAGCATATAGGGGGAAAATTCATATTTCCTTAAAAAGGCATATTATAATACATTTTCGTTTTTTTATTATTAAAAACCGGTCAACTCGTAAAGTGGGGTGGTCAGAGATTTATTGTGTTCGGAAGGTTTTTCTAACGTGTTAAACGATGATTAAAGAATATATGCTTCAGCTTGTAAAAAACGATTTTATATACTTTTAGCATTTGCTCATCACGTCGATATGTAGTAGAGAACTATCACTTTGTCTCCAGTCGGACGGTTGAATGATTTTATTTTGTCCAGAGTCAATACAAAGCGATTCTAGAGAAAATTGCAGAAAATTGTATGTGGCTGCGTTCAAATAATTCTTTTTTACATGTATTTTCGAGACAGTTTGTGAGCATTCGTATAATGATGAAGAAAATCGTAGACGAGAGAGAGAGAGAAACGACTCAGTTTTCTATATACCGGATAAGAGACGTGTTAGAGACTCCATGCAGCGCTTTTGTTTTTCAGGTCGAATAGCTTTTGTGTATAATATTTAAACTGGGAAGTGGCACGCAAACTTTAGGTCAAACATTGAACAAGCGATTTTTAAGTAGTCTCTCTGTCCGCACTCACAATTTATTTATGCAAAAGACCAAATGACTTTTTAGGGGAATATACGGCAAGTGTATGTATACGAAGCAGTCAAAATATATAGATTTTCTAACGTCAATAAAATGAGCACACGACGATGAGCCTATTTAGGCTAGTCTTCTTGTGGTCAATGAGATGATGCTACAAATATATCACGCATTTGTTTTGTGAGAGAGCACGCGTGTGAAAGACGTATACACGTCATTCATAAAATCGTAAATAAAATATTCTTCGTATACGCACGTGTTTATGAGTTACATTGATCCTTGCGGAGAGACTACATATTATTCTTGTTATTGTGCTCTTGTTCTTTTTGGCTGATGTTCTTTTAAAGAATGTAAGGTTCAGACGGATGTATATAAGCCACTGCTCTGTTCTTCCGTGTTCAAAAAAATATTGTGCGTTATATGAACAAGGAGCGGATTTTATGCACACAAAAAATATTAAAAAGACTTTTCAAAATGCCAACATTTATGCACTTAACTACGCACCTAAAATATATCTGCAATAAGCACATATGAAAAATGTGCACTTGATAATTACAAAGTTGGAGAACAAACTTTACCGGAACTTTTTGGATTTACAATTCCATTTTTGAATAAAAAAAGTGAGATGCAAATTATATCTTCCGAATGATTTTGAGACCTTCACAAATATAATTATATGGACTTTAATTGACATTTAGAAAAATAGTCGTTTTGGTAAAGATGTGTTAAATAAGCACAATTTTCGGAAAAAAATGTTCGAAATATACACTTATATAAGGATCGATCTTTCAAAAAACACACTAACACTCTAAATATGCATTTAAATACACATGCTTTTGTGAATTTGAGGAAAAAATCATGAATCGATGATCAAGGAAGTTGAAAGCATATATACGATTTACTATCATCAAAAATACACAAATACGTACTTATCCGGTCCTTGGTTATAAGCTTATGTATAAACCGGCCACACTGAAGAAGCTTTTAAAAAATGCCAAGACGTTTTAGTCGCGTTTTTTTCTTCCTTTTAAAAAAGTGGGACCAAGAAAAAAAAACTCTTGTCGATTACCTGCTTGACATTTTCATGCATTTTTTAACTAGTTTCGTTTCCCCTTAATTCTTCTATAAGCTCTTAATATACGGAAAAACCGTATATGCTTTATATGCATTGTAATAATCATCATTTAGCGGCGTACACAAATATGCTCGAGTAAAGGGCATTGTGGAAAATTAACGTGTGGAGGAAAAATATACATTTTTTGTGTGTGTGTTCTTGAAGCCTGTAAGCTCTCTTTTGACTTTTCGTCCTTGTTATATATATATTTTTTCTTCTCTCTCGTCGTCCTGTTACTGATTAAAGTATTCGGGTTGATGGGGGGAAAGTGACGGGAACGTTCTGACAAGAAAAAAAAACCTTATGCACAAGAGAAAGTGACTTTGCTTTTTGAGTTTGTGCTTTTTTCCTGTTTTACAATATGCGCAAGGAAAATCTTGTACATATATACCACCTACAAAAGCCTTATAATAAGTTATAGCACCACATGTTTTTTTGCCTGAAACTCTCAATTTTGTCTTCAATTCAAACTCATCCGGAAAAATGGATAAGTGTGACATATGTGGGAAACAAGCGTTTATGAGAATCCAGAATTTGAAAGATTTAAAAAAAACCCAGAGAGAATCACGAAACACGTAAAATAAATCATAATATGAATATTTTTTTCATTAAGGACAACGACACTACTATAAAGCAATGCTAAAGGTCATTATGATTATGCATCATATTATAATACTTTTAAAATCTCTGCTACTCTGAAATCCAATAAGTGTGAAAAAGACCTTAGCAAAAAAAATTCTCGTTGAGAAAAATACTTTTAAAATCCTGGCCAAATACTTGAGAAAAAAACACGTTGCATGTGTCTAATCGGTTTGTTTGTGTATATACCCAACAAAACGTATACGTATACTAAAGACCTATAACTTTTAACCTATCTTAAACATACACGTTTAAATTATATAATACTCTCGTCTTAAGTCGCTCAAAAAAAACGAGAGTAAAAAATCTATATGACAATGTCTTTTTAGCCGTTGCATAACAAAGCACATGCTAAATTATGAACATTGTGTGAGCGCATACAGGAGCATCTTTTTAGGCCATAATCTGTTCGTTTTTTTCCACACTAAAACACCTTTTAAACCCCGACCAGATTAAAACACATTCAAGAAAAAATAATCCACAAGGAAAAGTGGTCTGACTGGAGAAGGACATGTCAGTTGTCATTAGTCATTTGGATCGAAGTGGGAGTAGCGAGAGAGAACTGCATATAAAAGCGTGTGTTGGATCAAGCTATAATCAGTCGAGAGAGGACATATGATATAATGAAGAACACGTTGCATTAGGAGTCCAAGTTTCTGACATCAATTAATCAAATCAATCAAAAGGGATTTATATGGGGAGAGAGAGGTCGTTTAACTCATATTTCTCTCTCTGACGTGCGCTTAATAATTATGAATTTTCAGTCAGTCATATTCTCCAGCCATAAGAAACAGAACTTTTCGTAAAGATTTTTGTGTAAAAAGCAGAGCACTTACTCCGACACGCTTTCCTATGAGTGATGGGTCTAGTAGGATCCCTGTAGTACCCTTCCTTGCAGTAATGACAGTATCTTCCAGCAGTGTTGTGCCGACATCGGAGACATACTCCTCCAGAGTCCCGACCCGATAACCGGTACAGCTCCATGTTGAATCGGCATTTTCGTGAATGCCCGTTGCACTGACATGCTGTAAATCACACAAAAAACATAAACATATCGTCACAAAATGCACATTAAAATCCTCATTTGCAATTCATCTCGTTTCTTACCAACACGCTTTAAGCATCTTTTTCGCATGCAAGAAATAATTTGAATTTACAATTTGAGCACATATAAGCAATTGTTCACTTTGAAAAAATAAAATTACGAATGCAAAGCCAGGATTGTCAGATGGATTTTTTTGTGTGTGTGATTGCTTATCTGCCCATATACGTAAGTTTCATAGTGACTTTTTATATAAAGATATAGACACGTAGAATGTGTTGCTTGTGCCCTCTTCACCTCATCCTCACACGTACGAGTTAACGACACCAACGGGGGGAATCGAGGGACCCAGCAGGGGGGCAAACTTGGACAGAGCAGCATATGCGTTATTCAGTTATGCTCAAACACAATAGTTTTCTTTTTAAATGCGCATTTTTTCTTCCTTTCTTGGATTTCTTTTTTGGAATAAGAATTTGTGTGTGCTGCGTTGCATCATCATGCTCATGTATCCGTTTAAGTCTAATAATAAATTAAGACGGAGAGTGTAGTTTAGTGTGCGGCTCGAAACACATAATAAAAATAAATTTACAATCGTTTTTTGTGGTTTATTCTTGCGTATGGGACTCACTTTCGTCATCGCAAGGCACGTATAATGTACATTTTTACAACTTAAACACAAAGGGGTATTTTTTTGAGAGTGTTTGCGGGACGCTATATGTGTTCGAGTGAGAGGTGCTACACACGACATGTCATATATTCTTGACCAAAAGGAAAAAGTGAGAGAGAGAAGCCCCGATATGATCATCATGTCATGATGACCGACAACGATTACAAGACACAAGGAAGTTTTTTGTGTTAAAACATGAATAAGAGTTTACCACCCTGGAAGAGGAAATTGTGGGTTTTTTATGTTTTGTCAGCGATTTTATTGTATCCTGGATTAGATCATCAAACGTGCATTTTTTAAACGTTTTTATCCGATAATAAAGTTGTGACATATTTTTTTTCGGTTGTTGTTGTTTTATATGGGCATTGGCATGTGGCGCAATTCGAAAAAATTTTCTAGTGCGAGTTTGAAGATTGTTTGGAGTTTTGATTTTATTTGGTTGTGTGCGTAGAAAATACATGCATCTTTTGTTTTTTAGAATGAATCAAGAGAAGGAATTTTTAAGAGATTTTTTTGTGACATGGGTCTTTTTACGTGTTCATATACGAAAATATGAATGAATGTTGAATGAATGAACATGATTTTTTTTATATATACTTGATCCCGTCGCCAATTGTTTTTATATGCATTTTTACTCGAGTTCTTTTTGAAAATTCAATTTTCTCTCTTGATGCACTTGACGTAGAGACGTTTTTCAAGAGAAAAGTCACAGTGATACGATTCAGAGGATTTTTTTGGTGAGGTCGCGTCAAATGGAATTTCTTGTTCTGGGATGATGATCAGGAAAAAAGGTGCATTCGATTTATTTTATTTTTTCTGGGAAAGATAGATGTTTAAGGATTTTTCGACACACCATATGACGGGGGTAGTAGATAAAAGCACCTTAAATTCATGTTGGGGTTCTTTTGCTGCAATTGCGTGAAAACATATATATGACCAAGTAAATTCTGTATCATCGACATTAGGAGTGGGAAAAGGGGGATGAGATGAGAGTTTTCTCTTTTGAACATTGCATCGGGATGAAATTTTTTTTACACACTTGAGAATTTTGAACGACACATATGGTTTAAGGAATTTACTTTGTTGGGGGGAATAACGTACAAAAAGGTAGATGCAGAACGTATTGAATTTTTTTCGGGTCTCAGGTGAAATTTATTTAAACTGGTGTAATACGGGATGTGGAGAGGTTGCGGAGGAAGAGGAAAGAATCTCGTCTTTTGAGCGTGGGATGACGTTTTGAAAACTGCGGGGGAATTATTTTATTTTAAATTTTCGTGTTCATTCAACAATCAAATTGAGGTGATCTTTTATTATACCTTCGTATTTTGTATTGCGCGCTTTTATTTGAAAGCGATTATTATTCTAACTTCCAAACCCAATTGGCAAACATACATGTTTAAAAGCGCGAACAAATGTAGAAAAGAACTTCAAGGTTGGCGCTAGACTAAAAGACAGACGGACAGACAGCACGTGAAACATATTTCTATGCACTTTCATACGTAACATAAAGAGACTGCATAAAAAATTGGTAAAAAAATTCCAATAAAAATAAAAGTCAAGAGTCAATTCGTTTTAGGGATGAAAAAAGGGAGAATTTGTTTCGGAAAAAAATGAAATGCGATGGAAAAAAATACATATTATTGAGGAAATATATATGGAAAACGCATTTTTTCCCCGAAGCAGGGGAGAAATACTAAATTTCGTTGTTGATAGATCTTTTGGGGATCAAGTTTTTTGTTATATTATTATTATTACACTGAATCGAGAGAGAGGGTGTGTATTTATTCCTTGGCTGCACACATACTTGCAAACATTTTTGAAGTAAAAAGCTCGTAGATTACAAAAAAGACTCTGCACAAAATAAAAAAATATATATCGCATTCATCCCCCCGAAAAAAAAGATCAAGGATGTCATGTGAGATAGTCTCTCCGCTATTTTTGTGTGCGTTTTTTATTATTATATTTACTATGAACATATGCAATATCATCATCATAAAACGAATAAAACACTATATATTTTTCTGAACATTTATGAATACGTTTATGTTGGTGCATTTCTCTCCTCCTGTCGTCACCGTTTTTGTTTCAAAAATATTTCGTTAAAAAACGTAAAAAACAGACAGGTATGAAGTGTACAGATTAACTCTGTCCCAAGTGCTTGCCTCTCCTCGTCATCATCTTTTTTTTCCTCCAAAAAATATATATATATTCTCTTTGAGACGTTAACTCAACGTAGCACCCGGGGATCACATCTTTTGAACCCTTCTCATCTTAGCTCCTGCTCCAACTCCAACGACCCATACGTAGAGCACCTTGAGCATTTTTACCTGACCTTATATATACAAAATATATTCTGACATGTTTCTTTATTCTCCTCAAAAAAACAAGCGGGATAAAAAAGGCCTAAAACCTTGATCATGTCATCATGAATACATAAATGCGCAACAAACACATATCCCGTCTCTTTGACTAAAACATTTCCGGCTCCTGTCATCATTCATTTTTCCCTCTCGCATAATATATCTCGCACAACTCCTGCGATGATGGAACATCTTTCAGTCCAAAAAAACACGAATTGAATTCTAGTTTGAATTCCAAATTGGAAAGCGAACACGTACTAAATATACGACGCTTACGTACAAAATAACGTTTATATAAACTAAAAACCGTTTTGAACACGATGCTCACTTTTTTCGTCTCTCTGCCACGAATAAAAAAACCCTCTCTCCAGCCCCGTGTTTTCTCCGAGAGAGAGACTTGTTGATGCTATATATTTTCACACGAAACCAAGAATAAGAGAAGCATAAAATGCACATCTCAAGTATATATACGCGGGTTCCTTATATATTTCTTCTCTCGCGTCCCACACGGCTGGGTTTCCCCAAATTGAATTTTGATGAAAATGAAGTGAAATTTTTCTTGTGGAAAGAAATGTATGTAAGGTTCTTTTGGCAGTGCATATGGGTGCACAAAATTTACCCCACTCCACAGGTTGTAGGGAATATGTACGAGTCTTTTTCTTCTTGAAGCCTCAATCATCCCAATCAGAAAAGAATACGAGGGAGAGAGAGAGAGAAAATGTCATTACTGGAGAGACGAGTTGTTCAACCTCACATAAACAATAAGTAATAGAGGTGTGTAGAGTGAACAATTTGTTTGGGGAATGATGGATGGGCAAAGAACTATATATTATATATTTTTTGTAATATAAGAATACAGAGTCTTGTGAAGCAATCAGCAGGTGATTTTTGAGAATTTTCAATTTAAGTTTTTTTGTTCTTTTTGCGCCTGGGACTCAGCGGTTTTTCTTGACTTGATGCTCAAACGTCGGTAAAATCGGTAAGTGATTTTTTCTTCAATAAGATATAAAAAGCCTCCCACGATGATTTGGGGAATGATGTTTTTTTATGCGTGTGATCATGTATATTTTTAGCTAACACACGTGTCACGTACTGTTTCAGAATTAGCAAAAGTATATAATCATGCACAATTTCAGGAAAGATTAAATATATCGTATTGAAGCATTTATGTTTTGAATTTAATGAATTATGAGTTAAATATGCGAGTATTTTATACTCATGCGTGTATTTCCTGCTAAAAAATATAATCCGATATATAATCCCCGTGTTATTTATTGAACCTTCAAAATTTGACCATATTGTGATCTCTCTGTCCAACAAATTCTACCGAAATACTCGACAAGATCATACCCATACATACTGGGCTAGTACTGTGCTGAAAGATAAAACTTTGTGCGTTGCCATGCTATTCAAATGGCGTTTTCGGCGGTTTTATCTTTCAGCCCAGTACTAGCCCAGTATGATCATGTATCTAAATCGATTTCATGCGTAATGAATATTGTGAATCATATAGATAACTTCCAAACTTCCCTCGAAACAATTCTCCAGATTCTGCAAAATCGTATGAATTTCGTTTTGTGATTTCCTTGTGCGTATACCGATGCTACAAATTTGGATTACTTCAACTTGACCCCGACACATTGATAATACATATCAATCATGAGTGTATATGTACAAATGCATATATCTCGTATATATTCGATTTTTAAATCAAAGTCACGTTCATACGTATATCCCTGGCGTATAAAATATTGGAAAATCTATATATTTATGAATGAATAAAAAAAATTCTTCGTAGATGAATCACTCGAATATGCGTGTGTTTTGAATTCCGAAGAGAGAGTCACACGAATAACGTGTTGTTATTTGATCGAGGGGGTGAGGCGGAAAACAACGTATCATATAATCATGCTAATACTGAGACTAGAGAGAGAGATGAATGAGTGAGCATGAGAGAGAGACCCCAATTCTCTGATACTAATACCGTTTGGCTTCTTGCACTTTTTTTGGGAACCAGAAAATATATATGAATGAACCCTAGCTTTGGAAAATCTGGATGGATATATAAGTTTCCATCTCTCGATCCTTTATTTTGGCATGATGGATGTTTATATATTCGGGAGATAAATCGAGGGGGATGATGATGAAGCTGCTTTTATTATGTTTCTGCTTCGGAACACTGTATAACGCGCGTAATGATACTAGAACTCGAGTAGTTTTGATCTCTGGACTAAATTTTCCGGGGAGGAAAAGGGAAATATATATATACATGGAGGATGGACTGAACATGGCGAGATATATCATATCAAAACATACGATATATT
Organism: Heteromurus nitidus; assembly: GCA_034687055.1. Lineage (NCBI taxonomy): Eukaryota > Metazoa > Arthropoda > Collembola > Entomobryomorpha > Entomobryidae > Heteromurus > Heteromurus nitidus. The sequence continues at coordinate 19,331 of JAQFZW010001339.1, forward strand.
CCAAACACTCTGATCAACAAGAAAAACATACCGATCATCATTGAAGAGGGGAGGAGGGGGGTTAAAATGAGTGAAAGAAAATACCTAAAGCGGTTGTAGCGTTTTGATCGGGGTTTTAGTTCTTTGGGGCACACACAACCATCATGCACAAACAAGAACTTAAAATATGCTGCTTTTATGTCAAATATTAATGCAAACTTATGTTTGAGAAGTTTGTGTTTTCTTTTCTGCATTTATTCACACAAGAAAATTCACCTTTTTCCAAAACACCAGGAAAAAGATTTTCTGACCAAGATGCATTATGCAAAACCAAAAATGATGTTTTACACTTTTTCCATGTTTCCGGGTTTTTGTGCTCTTTTTGGAAGACGTATTTTCTGAGAATATTATTATTTTTTGGGAAGTGATTGCCAGAGCATTCCTTCAGTCATATTTTTTTTTCAAGAAAATGAATAATATTAATGCTTTTTCTGGGGGGAAAGATTGGAAAAGAGTGGGTAGTATTATTACCATCAGCATAGTGGATGTAGACCTGCCACGGAAAGGGGGAACATATCTTGCCTCTCTCTCTCATGGAATATTCCAACAAGTCAGGTTGAACAAAACAGGCCATTAATCTTGTGCGAGAGTTGAACAAGTGGATGAGGTTCGAGAGAGAATACGGGCATATTAGCATGAATATCGTTTTTCTGAAGTATCGTGATAGAGAAGAACGGGGGAGAGAGAGAGAAAAGTGCATCATCCGGGGTTTTTGTAGCTTCAGAAACGAAATGATGGGAGAGAGAGAGATTTTGAAAAATTGTTGGAATGTGTGAGAGATGAGAGGGACTGGGTTTTTACCGAGTAGTGGGGGGATCTCTGTATATATTCGAGGTTCATCTTTCACAAACGATTGCGTCTTGTGTCTGAGAGAGAGGATGAGTGGGAGAATATTATTGAGAACGCAACAACGTGTTATCCGTCATATTATGTGCTTTTTCGTTTGACAAGTGGTGGTTGGTGCTACGAGAATCAGGGATTTTTCTTTTGTTGCGAACAAATAAGTTTTTTTAGAAATCTGATGGTGGGGTTGTTGTCAAGTTATAGGTACGGGGATTTTGCAACACGTAAATGTGCAATTTTGAAAACACATTTTATGGAAATTATTCATATTTAGGGAATTTGTGAGTGTTTTGGAGGAGAATCTTATTAACGTGACGCTTCAAAATAGTATTTTTTGAAGGAAAAAAATATATTCTAAAAAATCAGAGAGTTTTTTCAAAATCTGGGTTGATAAAGAATTTAGATTGTGTATCATATGGTTTATATATTTTTGTGGACATGAAAAGGCTTTTGCGTTAATACACTTTGAAATACGTTTGTGTTAATTCATGTGATTAACCTGAAACCTGAATATCTATATATTTTCTCTCTGTATAAAACATTATAAACGTGTATTTGCTAATGGAAAAAATGGCAAAAAGATGATTATACACACACGTTCTATATACACCCAGATCAAATTTTCAAGACTGGTCATTTCCCTTTCAGTCAATTACGTTTGTTTTCTCTGAGAGAGCATTTTTTGAGGTTGTCGGGCAATAAAAACAATCAGAATCTTCTTGATCGGATCAACAACAAAAAATACTTCTTTTATTTGAAACAGAATACATGTATACGTGTATGATTTTCGAGATTCGATAAATTTTTTACACGTATGTTTTAAGATCATATGGACCCGACCCTATACTTTCATGGTTTTTTCATCCTGACTTGCTGCCGGGCTTTTTTATATAAAAAAATCATGATATTTGGATGGATACGTATTTTTTTAAACAAAAATGTAGACAAACGCTATACAATTTACCCTCAACACCAAAAAATATGTATACGATCATGATGATGTTGCTGATCAGAAAACTGGACAACATAATAAATGAGTGTGTGAGAGAGAGGTTTGTCAGCACAAGACAAGTTGATGATGACAGGTTACGAGGAGAGTACTAAGATCCCTTTTTGATATTGCATGCTTGAGAAATAACAGCAACGAGATGTTAGTACGAGAGGGTTTTGTTTTTATGGTGCTTCAAGACACACGTCGCGACGTGTCTCTAAAAAAGAAGAAAAGGCACCCACACCACCATTCGACTTTATAGTTTGCATTCCGACACAAGCAAATGTATGAAACTGAACTGTTCTGGATGAATGGCATTCTTTCTGTTTTTTGAGAAAAAATGTCAGTTGGCTAATTTTTTATACATGTCTGACGTTGTGGCAAAAATTGGTTTTGACAATTTGTGGGGATCTATATTTTAGTTTATTTGCGGGTTGCAAAAAAAACCTTGCGTTTGTGACAGGAGCAGTAGATCATACATTTCTGTGACAAAAAAAGAATTGTGTGACACAAAATCCACGTTTATTTATGGATGTTTGTCAAACTAGATTTGGTGGAATGTGTGTTCCATGCGATTAATATATATATATAAATTAATTGGGTAGATGTTCCAGACTCCATGAAAACTTGTGGACTCAAACGAAAATATCCAGAAGGTTTTTTTTATTTCAAGAAGTCTTTTCTACTGGATATCAGGGTTCATCTGAACATGACATACGAAGTGGGAGGAGGAAAAATATTTTGTAATGGAAAATTTTCAAACCTGAGGCAGCACAAGTACTAGTTTTTTAGTTCAGAAAAATGATCCTGATATCGTTCCAGGCAAAATCTCAATCAGATCAAACGAATTTTCATCGTCTTTTTTATAAGACTCTCAGTTCGAGTTTTTTTAAATGAAAAAATATATGTGTGTGCCCTGTAACATATAAATTACTACAATATATAAATAAAAATTAGCAAGTATTTCGCTTGGTGACGAGTAATTTTCAAGTGCATTTTAAAAAACACACAAAAAATGCATGCAGTTCTTGACAGAGGCATTTTGATTTGTTGTATGTACTTTTTTAAACAATCGTTGGATTCGAGCCACTATTGAACAAAAGATATATGATAAATTATTACAATAATTATATATATTTTGTATATATATGCATCCAGGAAGGTCGGCTGCTGAAACACCACATTCGTAGACGTGTGTTATTTCTTTTGAGTATAATTGAACGAAACGAGCCGTATCACCAACCGTGAAGCTTGCAAAACCATCCTGAATCTTTCTTTTCAGACAAAATTCTCAAAAAGGAATGCTACTGCTGTCGCATTCTACGTTTTTAGTCTCGTGCGTGTGTTAGATATATGCTCTTTGTATCTTGTCTCCACTCCAAAAAAACGATATGTATTTTGCCGTATCTGTTTGTGTGAATTTGCAAATTGCTGGACCTGGCAACACTTAACATCTCGAGTGGCTTGTGTGTATTCAACACATCATCGAAAGAATTGTATGATGAAATGCACGTATATTTAACTTCATATTATTCGCATATCTAAAAAAAACTGAAATGCACCATGCACATACAAACAACCCACTAGCATGTACGTTTAATAACCATATTTCCTGCTAAGCTAAAAGCAGGAGAATCTTTGAAAATTAAGTGATCTGATCGCGAATTTTGGTTGTAAAAATACATTCTTTTGAATTACTCCATGGCTCGCTTGTTGAGAAAATTAACTTGAGCATGATCAAATTACGCTGGCCTGGTTGTGTATTCACTCCGGTGTTTCGTTCCTTCAAATCGTGTTTTTTCCAGAACTCATCATTTTCGATGCCATAAATTTTCTCAAAAAAATCTCATTTCTTTCTTTCTTTTTTATCACAATGTGCATAAATGCAACATAAACCGTATGCAAATAGTATGTGCATCATTTTCTAATTTCATATTGGATTGAACTATGCGTATCAATTACCCTCATTCGCAGTGAATTCCTACAAAAAATTGATTTATTTATGTAATTTCCAGTTAACGGTAGCGTTTTGATAGTTGCAAATGTTGAATTAGAAACATATGTTCTCAATTTCCTTTTTCAAATAAATTCTACGGATTCGTACATTTAAATGAACACAATAAATATACTTACTAAATTTCGCAATGTGTTTGTAGCAAAAAATAAATTGATTATAAAACTCGTTTAAACTCGCAACTGAACTCGTACAAACACACACTCAATTTAAAAATCTTTTCATATAAAACCCCATATTTTCTCAACAACTTTTACTCAGAGATCCGTTCAGATAAGAAGTGATGTATGAACACACTTAAATGAACACAGGAAAAAAAGAATAATGTAAATTCTCCCTTAAAATTTTAATAAACACATGTTGTCACACAGCGAGTTCCAGTTTGACTTACAAGAGAACGTATCGGTTACTCGAAACAACGCACAGAACATATGACTTTGGATTTTCTCCTGAAGTTGTGTTAGTTTTACTGACATTATTCGTTTGAAAATTATCTTTTGTCCTTTTTCGAATATAAAATTACAACGTACGCGTGTTTATATAAATTAAAGTTTCTTATTTGACACTAGTCTCCGGGCAAGAATAATTCGTATGTATTCAATACATAGAAATAATGCGTTCTTTCTAAGACGCCAAACAACCTAAAACATAATACTTTTTGCATAAATTCTCCATTCGTCTACCGCGGTCCACTTGGTAAATGAGCTTTTACGCTATGATATAATATATTCTTAACCAAGAGGTTTATAGTGTTTTAAATTCAGGTTGCCCATAATACCCTTTATACACACCAAAATATATAACCTCACGTTTAAAAAGTCAAGGTAGATTTGCGTTACAAAAGCATGTTAAGCATGAATCAACTAAAATAATAAAAAAAAACGCGAAATGAAGCCATGAATTCTCGAAATGTCTTCATTAATTCCCCGAGTGTAATTAAAGAGCGAGAGTGAATATGCGCGCCCGTATACATGTAGAGTCATGTTGCACAAGAACAACAAAGCACAGCAGCAGGAGCATCCCGAACGATAAATTTTGACGGAGAAGAAGAAGCATCTTCTCTAAATTTGTATGTAAATTGCTGATTTAGGATAATAACACTTAAAGCAGTAAGTGTGCTGCTGTTGCGCTTCTATGTTTAAAATATATAGAGCCGGTTGGTTTCGGCGTGTGCCCGAATAAAGTGTTTTGAAACGAAGTATATATAATTCGTTATAAACTATATATTTCTGTATATATTGACTATATTTTGTATATTTTTCTCGAGGCAATGAAATTTTCTTTTTGAGCACAGGTACGGGATACGTGAATGATGTGATGATCTTTATTATTTTTTTGCATACAAAATTTATTTATTCATTTTCCATCATGAATCTTTTGAACATGACTCCATGATTCCCAATTTTATTTTAGACCTACACGTATTAATTCATCCTCTGGCCACTACCGGTCCAACATATTTTTACTCTACAAAATATTTCTTTTTTTGGAGGATATAATATGCGCTCTCCTCGTCAGCATTATGCTGGACAATTTATAAAATGTACGCAATCGTGGGTAAGTGTTGAATGAAAGGATGATGACGATGAAGAATTTTACTGTGTATTTTCGAAGAGCTTATATAACCAAACCATCTGGAGTACTTTTCTTCATAACATTACATCACGTTATATGAGCACCGCTAAGTGTAGAGCAGCTACAATTCTCAATTTATAGTAAGAAAAAGACTATAAACTATACTGCTGGATAAAAAAGAAGCTCAGGACTTATCGTTAGTGTATATCGGTGTACAACATATTTCTCCTAAATTTCCCCGTCATAAATAAACGTGATTTTTAGGATGTTTTTTAGAAACTCCTCAAACTTACGAAGAATTTGGACTTGTTCAACCACCGCTCCGAGGGGATCAACTATATATATTTTTTTTATCCTTCTTGTGTGACTTATGTCGGCCGACGCATCACAATATGTGTTTCAGTTAATTTCATGCGCTTGTGTTTTAATCCACATTTTACAGATACGATAATGGCGTATATGCACTGGATGTTAAATCATTTAATTTTTGAAATACTCAAAAAGTAGGTGGACGCGTTTGATAAGGAGCTATATAGATCCCAATGTCGGTCGTATTAACCTGGAACTCTGTTAAAAATCTACAAAGTTAGTACCGGATTTTTCAAAAAACAAATTTCATTCCGATGATGATTTTCAAACACTTCCATTTGATGAAGTATATTGAATTCTCAAATAGACGCGTTATTTAAAAGTAAACCCGCAAATGAAGTTTAGTGTTCAAATAATGAAACGTGTAAAATCGTATAATATGTACATATACTCCTCACCCGCGAGTGAACATGGGAGCAGACGCCACGATCCCCAAGAGCAGCATATTATTTTTTTCTGAAGAAAAAGAACAGATTCGTTCTGACGAGAAAGAATGAGAAACCTTTTGGTATTTAGCTGCGAGGGAAAAATCTCTCTCTCTCCAACCACCTGTTCAAATAAAACTTAATTTCCAAAATCAACTTAATCATCATGCAGCAGCAGTATACCAATCATCATCATTCTTTTCCTTCGTGTGTGCTTCACACACAGGAAAAAACCCAAATGCGTGGTTATTTAAGCTCTTTTGCATCCATTCAAAAAAAAAAACAGCGAGTTGTGATGCACATGCACACATCTCTCTTATCCCTTTTTTTCAACAAACTTCATAGAGATGTTCCATCAAATCTGAGTGTCAGTCAGCATTACGTTCATTGTTATTACTGCTAATACACGAAAATAAGTATTTATTCGTTGAATATATTCTGCAGTATTCGGCATGATGACCCCAGAACGTCAAAGGACAATCCATCATACTCAAAATCATGCGTAAAGAATTTATAGATGCAGAAAATAGTCTTTTCCAATTTTACGTGCACAATATGTGAACAAGAATAAATTGTCCGTGACATTTTTTTAGCATGGCCCGTCGAGAATCCCGATTTTTTTAAGACAAAATAATAATTTTCTTCAAACGTGTGTTCAAATTTCAAAGATCAGATCATCGAATCAAGTTAATAGATTTTAAAAGCGTCCAAAAACTAATTATCTGAGCATTCACAAAAGTGAGGAAAAATTTATAATTTCTATTTTCCTTGACGGGCTCTGAAAACAAACCGTGCAGGTTGTGGTATATATAGCGTCCCCAAAAAAATCTCCGTATTCACGTATCCTTTTGATAACCACAAAAAAATAATAATATAAAACCCACCCGTGTTCGTGCCTCTCAATGACCCTCGTCGACTTTTTATTTTACAAATTCCGCCTCTCACAAAAAAATAACAAACACTTAAACACTATGTTGACTTTTCACGGTGACCACGTTTCTGTTAGGTTTTTTTAGCAAACAAATGCTCAAGTGGGTCGGTAGTACATTCAAGATTTTTTTTTAAATACTGGAAGTCATACTTCGTGTCGCTACCGTGTTTTCCATGGATGAAAAATACAAGTTGCCACTAGAATATATTTATTTGTTTCTTTGCCGAGTTCTCGTTGAAGGAAGAGTGTGAGCAGCACCGCATTCATCTGTCAGATTATTAGCGTGAAAAACGTCTGGACTGGGGTTTTTTTGTATGGAATTAGAATAGCGTTTTGGAGGATGCATTCACACATTCGTGGATATATTCACCGAAATCATCAAGTTCATGACTTGTATGAGCAGAGTACACACAACGCGTATATTATTTTTTGCTGTGGTCATGTTGAGGTACGCGAGAAGGGATTTCATTTGAGCAGAGCAGAGATATACGCTTCACCTTGTCGTTTTCTCTCCAGCCCCATGATTTTTTTACTAAGTTGACAAATATGTTTAGCACAAATAAACAATGTTAAATGTGTGTTTAACCAAACACAAATTGTGTGTTGTTTGCATGTGTTCCACAGATCCATTTTTCCTACTAAATTCTCAAACCTCTTGCAACATGTATTCCCAAACATGTTTGGATTACTTTTTTGTAATAATAATAATTTGTGACCAGAATCAAATCCACGTTTTTGACCAATCTTATTTGCTGCATTACTCGTTTTATCATAAATTTTTCATCAGTAAACCCACGTGTTCAATCACGTTTGAGTGCGAACACACATATTTTCACGAGAATTATTATTATTGTTTCAGGCGAAAATTCAGCAAAGTTTTCTGGTTACATATTCTCAACGTTTCGAAATCTGACACCCGAAAAGACGGAAAACGAAATGAAAAGACAATAAAATATCTACCGTGATGTTCATGATTCAGAGAAAAATATGAACAAACTCTACAACTAAATTGACACGAATCAAATTCAAACAAATCTAACCCACGTGTGAAACCACCGCTCTCTCTCTCCAAACATTGATGTTGACATTGTGTATACACAGTGAACCGCCAATTACACAAACAAATTCACAAAAAAGAATAAAAAACACAAAGATTTTCCCCCAACGAGAAAGTGTAATGAAACGTTATTCTATTTCTCCCCACCTTTTCTTTCACTCAACTTTCATTCAACGAAAAACACCGCAACAACAGATCCACCCAATTGAATATACAGCAAAAAAAACTCCAAATAGTTAACACGTGAGAGAGCATCGCAAAACGACTTTCCTAGCACACACGTTGCATTCCACAACAATAAAAAACGCTTTTGTGTAGTCAAACTGAATTTTTTTTCCGTATCTCACAAAAAAAGAGATACGAAGAAAAGCAGAAAACACGTATCAATTGAGGTGAAGCTTTGGATTTAATTAAATCATTTCCTGCGAAAAAACACACGAACGATATGTTTGTGTACGTTTTTATCAGACACACACTTTATATTATTGCTCTTGTTTCAATACACTACTCCATCAAGCATATATCGCAATGTTTTTTCAGATATATAAAGTACCCGTACATTGTTACATTTTATGTCTTCCTGATAAAGCCAGTTTTCTCTAAAGCATTTTCTTTGGGAATAGCACACACTAAAACTTTTCTTCTTTTCCACAAAAAAATAATATTCACGAAGAAAGGCATGCTTTAACAACCGCAATTTTGCTACTTCTCTCTCTCTCTCTCTCGCTACCCAATTGGGACCGATAAAAAAACATACATTCTCATATACACACATTCACTTTTTCAAATTGCTACCCAATTTTTCCCCTTCCCATTTAATATACCCAAAAATGATTGTGTCATACACACATAAAACGTTTTTTTCGAAACTTTTTTCTCTCTGTTCCTTGATATACACATGAACGCATTATCAAAAAAGTTTTCTTCAACATACACGTTCGTTCCTCAATAATATTCGATTTTCGTTTTATTTTTCGGGAGAAAAGTGAAAAAAGGGTTAAAACGTCTTTTTTCTGCCTTCTTAAAAAACCGTTTTGCATATGCATAATAGAATATTGAAATATATAAGAATACAAAAAAATATCCAGACCATATGTATGCGATTTTGTCGAGTGAAAGCATAATTTTCTCTCGTACCTCTTCTGACCCGAATTTTGGGTGCACACGCACGTATTATAAAAAAAACTCAAGCCGAACAAGTTCGAAACTAATGGTTAGGGGTTATATGTAATGAGTTCGTAGCACACTGACAAGAT
>JAQFZW010001340.1:0-28739 GCA_034687055.1 Heteromurus nitidus
TTTTATCGTCCTCAAGAACCTATGTATGCATTTTGGGCCGATTCTAGACTTGCAACTTGAGGGACTCTCCTTGTCAGTATACATTATATGTAGTGGGTAGACCATGTGTAGTAATAAATAAAAGTGGCCTGAGGTACATTACTGAAGATGATAAGCGAAAGGAGTAAATTCATATGTGTGCAGTGTGCAGGTATGGATGCTATATACACTTACATGTGACTGTGTATAGACTAGCACGTACAAACTGCATTAGTGAAAAATCTTCAAGTGTGAGTAATGTTGTTTTGTATTTCTCTATATTACACACGATACGATATATGCACACGTTCCCTATATATTATACAGCATGTGATGATGTTTGCCGTAGGCACATATTCATCCATCCTTGTGTGTGTGTATACTTTAGTCACAAAAAAAGTTTACTCCCATTCATTTGATCATCTTCTTCGTCATCAACTTGCAAACAACATCTATTTCATCTTTCATCTCGTCATTACTATTTCAGGTGGCAGAGAGCACAGTTGACGAGGCTATACGTGCAGACGGACGTCACATTCGCGTGGAAGAGGAGCCTTTGATTGGACTCGCTTTTATTTTACCCGAAGATGGATATTCTTGTGACATTGTGAGAGGGATTCCAACCGGGCTCGTCGATTTTTTGACGCCGTTGTCCCCACTGTGTAGGTTGACGCCAAATCCAAGTGCTGCCGGTTATTGGACAATTTATTTCCAAGACCCTATGCGGTCTCCTAGTGCCATGAGCGGACGGTCCTTTGCCGCTGCTTTTAATAATCTTACGATTGGAAGTGGAGGTGGTGTGGGCCAAGCTCCGCATACACCTGGAAGTGTGATGAGTGATCGACACAGTATGATGAACAACAACATGAGTAACTTGAACATGTCCATGTCGAACATGTCAATGTCGTCAATGATGGGCCCTGGCAATCATCTTGGTGTGTTGAGTCCAAATGGAAGTGTTGGTGGTAGTGTGATCGGTCATGGAATGACTAATGGCCATATTGGAGGACAGCCCCCGATGATGAACGGAAATTCGTCGGGAATGCATTCTCAAAAGCCAGAGATTCATACACTTAAACTGCAAAAGATTTCAAATGGACTTGGACTTAGCATCGTAGCTGCTAAGGTAAGTATTTTTTTAAATATTATTTCTCATTCTCATATTCTCATTTACCGGAGTAGCGCACTTTTGGATACGTATAAACTCTTAAAAAATTTCCGGTGAGATTACTGTATTCTCGCTGCGCGCACATTCAGAGAAGATCTTCTCCTCACTCGGAGGAAAGGAAGCATTACAGAGCTGTTCTTTTATTTAAAGAGAGCGATCTTAGCTTGAATGGATGCCCAAAGTTTATTCGTTGCTTCCTTAATTTTTAAGTTTATATTTGCCTAAAAAGAAGGAAAACATATTTTTCTTGGTTTTTCGCCACCATTGCATTCCTCTGCCTTGTCTGCAGATGGTTATGGATTCCATCATAAAAAGTTAATCTTAAAAGGCTTTACCGTTCCGTTTCAAAAATGGATGTTGAACAGCGTAGAAAGATTCAGTGTGTCGAACTAATATATACAATACGAAGTTTTGAAGAGAAGAAGAGCAGTTGCACCACATCGCACCGGCGGTGCATTAAAAAAAGCTAAGCTAAGCGAAAAACCATAACCTAAACCAGAATAGCATTCCTCTGGTTTTCCTGATCGCTTTTGTGATTTTTTCTCCTTCGTATAAGCGTTTTCTTCCTCATATTGTGTTTGTACATCAGAGCATGTATCCAAAACTGTGAGTGGCTGGTGTAATTGCTTAATCCGTAATATTTTCTTTACTGCACGTTCCTCAAAGATGAAAATTTTTTCCTGTAATAGGATTATTGCTCATGGTATGTGAGCAAACTGTATACAATACATATTCTCGTGTCATGTTCAGAAAAGATATCCCAAACATAGTCTTCTTGAGGGATTCTCTGGGTAGGTATACATGCATGTGGCAAGTGGAAGCAATAACTTAAACAATGAGCAACAGAGCAAAAATTGTTTTTTACGATGAAGAATCCTTTTTCACAAGACAGGTAGTAAAACATCCGAACGTTTCGTCATCTTCTTACAGACGATCGATGCTTTATGAAAGCGTGAAATATTAAGTAACCTTGAATTAAATATTTCAAACAAAACTAAAAACATGTCAACATATGCATATATACGATATGATATATGAATGCAATAGTCTACCATCTACAGAAAATTTCTCCATTATACATGAAACAGAGGTAAAAATATAATGTTTGCGTTCTGCACTTTGTTTTGCATTTCAGTTTATTCCGTGAAACCATATCAAACGTTTTATTTTCCGGTGCATGAGTAATTGCTTCAGCCCGCTGGGTTTTCAAATTCACAAGAAATCTGACATTTTGAATGTCAACTACAAAAATGGAGTTGAGAAAGCCCAGGATCGAAGGAGGGTTTTTAGGGCACAGTTTACAGGACACATATGAGATGACAAGGCAGGGGGCGTTGCAAATGGAGTATAAACATTAAAAAACATGAAATGCATGCTCGACTGACAGACCAAATTACTTCTTGACATTATCTAATCACCCTTATTTTCTCAAATGCACTCTCAAGCGTATTGCACCCTCGGAGTCGTTTCCTTTTTGCACAAGATTGCAGCAAAAATAAGGAGCTCACTGAGACAGCCTTCACATCCAGGTAGATATGCTGTAGTACAATAGTCATCAAGTTTTGAATTTTCTTCTTTTGTTTCGAAAAGATTTTTTTGTTTAGGCTCAGGAGTGAATGTGTGTGTGTGTACACCGTGACACTAGCGCATGCTTTTATGGTCTTTTGTTTGAGATGTTATATTGCTCAGCAGGACAAAAGTGTACATATAAACTTCTGGATGTGCATTCTCAGCAGGGTTAAATGAAATTAATACAACTTGTGTCTAATTCGTATACTTCAACTGACAGGATTGAAAATGCTCTCTCTGCGCGTACTCACAGTATGTATGAAATTATAATAAATATCCACATGCCGAACGTATATTTTTAGAATTTGTTTGTGAAAAGCCATCGGAATCCTCGTTATTTTAGAAACTCGAAGATTTTCTCAACAAAAATGTGCCACATGACATGCTCAAAATGATAGAAATGGAAGTGCTAAATTAAAATTCTTTTTGTCGAAAGTGCATATTTTTTCTGAGTATCACGTTTACAAAATCTATGAGTCCTTTTTACCATATCTTGTTTCTCCTTATTTTTTTCAAAAAAATTTAGTTCATTTATCAGGAAAAGGAAAATTATGTTACGAAGTGTATGTACATGGCACATGGATGTCGACTGGCTTTGGGTCTAGTAAAATAAATGACTCTAGAGAGTTGAGTATGGAAGAGCACAGGGGTTGTGGGACAGAGAGTGAGAGGAGACCTAAGCCGACATGAGGATTCATTTGGATTTCTGCAGTAGCAGAAATACTGGTTTAGTTCAGGTTTTCATTTTTCTCACTCATTCAACAACTGAGCTTAAGCGTGAAGCTAATCAGGCATTGCATCCGACTGCAAATATTATACTTTTTTAGTTGGTTGTGCAGTTGTTGTACATTACTGACGTTAGTAGGCAAATGAAGGAAAGTGTAAAATCACAAATTAAGGTTGCCGTGCTGTCACTTTTCGTTTCCCTTTGAAGCTATTCGAATCGAAGAATATGCTGGCTGTGAGAACACTTTGAAGTCAAAGACGCCAGTGTCTGAGAGAATTTGGTTGCATGATTGCTAGATGTCTTCGCGGTTCGTTTTGTAGCTTGTGTGAGTTGTATACAAATATATTCAGAGCACACTTTTCGCATAAGTTTATTTTCAACATGATTTTCATCATCAGTCGCTCTCACTACCTTTCTTATGATGATGTGATGTGCTTCACTGGCACAGATGAGAAGACGAAAAACTATATCCCTGTGCTGTGCCTAAAAAACTACCAAACGTAATGTAACTTGAATGAAATGAAGCAAGCGTATGTATGGTTGTTTTTGTGGATAATAATGTATGCTACACATAGTTGAAAAAGGTGCTGGGAAAGGTCTCAAAAATCACCATCATCATCCTCCCTCCTGCTCTTGCCCATGGGAAATTATTTTTTGTACAGGTTTTGGCTTTTTAGGTAACTCCCAGCTAGCATTGTAACAAAATATTTTCACGTCACCTGAGCTTAAATAGAGAAAAAATGTAAGGTGAGTCTTAAAGTAGAGTGCGCGAGCAGGTATAGAGAACACTACTATCTAATGATAGTAATGATAGTGTGTGTCGAGCTAGAGTCGTTCGTTGCTGCCTTGTGGCTTTGTACTTGGAGTTTTGATTGTTAATTTTGCGTGTTGTGATTATTCATCCGACATATTTTCTTGATGCAATGCATGTTATCCTTAACTAGCGCTAGCGCTCTTCATCTGAAGAAGCGGTGTAGATTCTCAGGGATTGGAAATGTGCATGTAAACAATGGAAAGCATTGTGAGTGGGGAGCTGATATTGGTTCATTTTCGTAGTAGTATAGATTATGTTTGGTTTTTGAGATCCGATATTATCAGGCTAATTTATGACTTTTTTAAGGCAACATCGTAACAAAATATTAATGGATGGAAATATGCTAGATTTACTTTTAAAGACATAGGCACTTTAATGGCACTTTTATCCGATGGGTTTATAAGATCACGTAATTTTACTTCTATAAATTTGAACACCCACTCCTAGGAAAGCTTTTAGGAGAGCCTATGTATATATTGTGTTTTCAGAAGTAAGTTTGGAAGTTTCAGTTCTTCTTACTGGAGTACATTTATGCAATCCGATACTTGAGACAGAAACGTGAAGGTGTTGAATAATAACCAGGGTTTGGCGAAGAAGTGCATACATCTTTTAAATGGATAAGATATTTACGGGAGTTATAGTAGGTTCGTGTCACATCATGTACTGCGTGTGGGTGTTTCAGATAAAGAGCCATATATTCACCTTGCTGTTATTGTTAAGGGGTGAATTGTGTGCGAATTTTATACTTGCTTCGGTGTTCAGTATTTTGCAAACCTATACCACGTATCAACAAGCTAGTTCTACCGGTACGTGTAGAACTGTAGATCCGTTAAACTACATACTTGTGGAGGGAGAGTCCAGCTAAGACCTTTAATTTTACTTTTTTGCACGCAACATAACGTCCATATTTTTATATCCAAACCAAGACAGTTATACCAAATAATACCAGTGCCAGCACTCATTGGTGCATCCTGATAGTTTTGTTTTCTACTAAAAGTGAGTGCAAAGTTCATGAAATTGATATGGGGCGTGGGTAATGTTTTTGAAAGTTTTTGTTTTTGATACATCCATGTATTGTATCATGTGAATTTGTGCATTCCTCCTCAAATGGCATCACGCTCTCGGTTGGTGTGTTATTCCAGTTGTACTCTAGGGTCAAAACTTTGGTATGAAAGTGTGCCGGTGCTTCTAGGTAGCGTACCATTGGGTAGGGTAGGACACTAAAACATGAACTGTATATGGGGTTTAGGGACGAAACATGTGATTATAGGGGGAGATGTGACAATACTAATTGTTGTAAGAGGAGAAGTCGTGAAAACTGACTATAAAATATGTCCTGATTCATAAGACCCATAAGAACTCATTTGTTCCTGCTCTCGGATGGATTGCAAATCTCGTCTTATGACCAGAATCGATGTTGCACTGCGAATGGTAATATGGATTATTGAATTAGCGGTCTGTTTTTAAGCACTCGCCTAGTGAATCGGCGATAAATAGATTCCTCTGCGTGATGAGATGTTTCCCCTTTTTATGTGCTATGAAATCAGTCTTGAGCAAATAAGTTTCCGTTTTTATGTCTGAACATTAAGCCATTTTAATAAGAGATGCTTGTTGTAGTCCTTTCATGCATATTGGTGGCTAGCGGATTCGCTTTTACTTAAGGTTCGACCTCGGTTGAGTTTGGGTAGCTCCTTCAAAACATAAAATTTCTTGGAAAACACAATATATATTCACGTAAATACAATATAAATGGAGAACGTCACGAGCCCACAGATACGACAGCATCTCGTTATTGTAAGCCACAAATAGTAAAATACTTGGGCAAGCATATCCTAACTCGGAATGCAAAGGGTTTATTTCTCTCTCACGTAATGTTTTAATGGGCCATCACCAGCAGGGCGCAACAGTTACAATAAAATGCACACAGAAAAAGTGTCTAGCGTCGGCTGTGAAGTCGCTTTGTAACTCTTTCACTTCATTCCTTTCTTCAGTCGGCCAACAAAAAACAAGCCGACTACTGGAATCTTTGACGTAGTAAACAGTCGCAAAGGACAGTTTAATAAAACTCCTTTCCAGAGACGCAGACGTTTTCGCGTAGTTTCGGAGAAATGGGCCGTGTGCAACCATACGTACAACATTTATTTGTGGTTTTTATCCTTTCCTGTAACAAATTGTGAAAAGTAAAATAAAAAATTCTTAGAACCGAACTAGGGAAAAGGGAAAATTCTACCTCTCCCAAAACAAATATCGCCTTTCCGTGAGGACTGGTCTTGTATGCATGTTTGATCTATCTTAAGATGGCAACTAGAAAGACGAGAAGATTGGAGGTCCACACAGTAGCACTCATGCAATGTTAATGATATCATTATGAACCGTGCTTGATCAAAGGAAAGGGAAAAACTGTAGATTTTTAAACATGTGAAAGTACATACATGATGTATATGGAAAAAATACAGGCTCGTGTTTCTCCATATTACATTAAGTTTGCAGAAAGAAACGTCACTTGATTTCATTGTTGCTACTGCCAGTCATCCCCAGCTCTCGACTCGACTGAAGATTTTTCTTTCAGTCAAGTTCATTGTGTTGCATGCAATCTCCTCTTTAATAGAGTGAAGTAAATGCGAGCAATGGCTTTGCATTTCAGCTGGGATAAACAGAGAGAATAATAATATTGTTATGTCATTATGCAGAATCATAACGTTACAAACGTTAGCGAGCATAAAATGTGCGCGTCTACGAGGACTCAAGGAACATAATGGAACGGAACATGAACATTGGGAAAATTTTCTCAAGACGTTCGTTCACATGAATATAAAATGTAATAATGATTCTAATATTCGATTCACGAAGGAAAAAAGGAACTCGTTCGCAGGAAAAGTCAGCCAGTCAGCAAGAGTTTGAGGAGCGATATCAACTCACGACATTTAAAAAGAGCTTAGAATAATACAGAGGAGCGTACATGCGTTTTATCATTCTCCTAAAAAAAGTCCAACCAGACCAGCGCATCAGAGCCATAGCCTCCGTCCAATGCCATTCTTTTCCATCATCGTCGTTTACCCATTTATCCATCCTCACATTTCAGGCACATTAAGTAAATGAACCCTTTGGGCAACTCCTGAGGAATAAGACGGTATATAAACATATACGATATGATATTATATGTATTTTGAGAGAGAAAAAAAAACAGAGTAAAACACTCCGGCGCTCTGCATATAATAATGATGTGAAGTTTTAAAAGTTTACTCGTAACTACATAATAACTGGTATGCTTCTCGCTACTGCGTGTGTTTTTCTCTGCAGTTATGCAATACATGATTTTTCGTGGAATATGTACGTATATAAACGCTTTGTATGCAGCGGGAGTAACCGCAGCTTTTGGCTTTGAAGGTATGATGATCACACTGGGATGTGTGTGTGTGTATACAATTGAGAAGAAGGGCGTGTGAAGAAAATCCGGATTTGAGAGGAAGACGGAAATTAGTTCGTCAGTTTTAAGAGCAATTCTTCCATGCATTGAAGGAAGGAGTTGAGGAGAGAGAACTGATGATGCAGTACACACACAGTTAAAATAAAAAGAGTTTTTTAAAAAAGGCAGAGAGAGGAGAAGGAGTTGTTGTGCTGGCTGGGCAGGAAGTTGCAGGTGGAGGACCCTGATTCTTCTCGCTATTTTACTGTTTGTGCTCGTCTTGTACTTGTTGATGATGACTCTCATTTTATTCTCTCCTCCGCTTTTTCCACTTGCACCTTTTTATTACTTTGTCGTCTGTGTACTTGTGTGTACACAAGGAAAAAGTATGATAAGCAGAGACAAACAAACAAGCAACAATAGCGTCTTTTTTTGGTGTACTCATGTTCGTAAATTCATTTTATTTGTGTTTTTGACAACTAAAATTGAAAATAGGAGCAAAAAGGTAGGGCGAGGAGAATTCGTACTCTGAATGAGGGATAATATGCATTTCTATTGTGTCAAAGGGAACATTAGTAAGCGTTTATTAGGAGCGTTGTCGTAGACGAAGCACAAGGTTAAATGGTCCATTACAAGAGTTTTGTGCTATAGTTTTCTCAACAACAACTCAATCTCTCATGTCGAGAGAGAAAGAGAGGAAATCGCAAGCTAAGCTACGAAAAACTTCTCTTCTGGTGTTAATTGTTTGCATTCGTAATATTGTCATTTTAGTAAGAAGTGAGAGTTCCTTTTTATCTGAAGGAATTGTTTGTGTGATGTTCATATGTGATTGTGATTGCTGTCGATAAAGAATGTGTCTATGTGTCGTCGTGCTCTAGTTCTGCCTTTTCAAATACTTCATTTGCATTGAGCAAAAATGGAGCACAATCCGTAGGACGTTTTACTTTAAAGCTCTTCAGCAGGGGGAATTCTCGTTGCGGTTGTCGGTTGTGCACTCTCAGTTTATCCTCCGGCAAGGCTTATATATGCTCCCACAAATGAACTTATATATGTGGGATCATCATTATCATCAATATAAATTACACTCTGTGTATATGGTAAATGCACTGTCAACGAGCTAAATAATTATTGTGAGATGTGCTTAGAAGGAATGTCACTTGACATCTGAGACTTGCGCGCTTATCTGATGAGAACAATGAGAAGGAATTAGTAGATTAGACGCGGCTTAACAAATTGTTTTAAATTGAAATTAGCTTCTTTGGGGGAGAAATGGTAACAAGGATATCTATATCAAGCCGGAAAATGCAAATGTTCGTCATTTACATGTAGCTCGAAATGTATTCTGAATGAACATATGCACTATTATCATTTATGTATTGTCGTGTTCAACAACAATAAATCTCTGAATAATCTCTGTGAGTAAATTATAAAAAAGTGAGGGATTGCAAAGATAGGTTGATTCTTCCTTGTTGACAAAGCCAGTGTGAGCAGAGAAGTTGAAAGTCAGAAAGGATAAGAAGTTCTACTTTTTTATTCATATTTCAATATGGGTATCGACTTCATTGAGCGACGAAGTGGTGGCGGAGGAGTTAGCAATGGTAATAAAGTTGTTCCACAATCAGTCCGATTAAACGGCGACCATAATCATCATCAGCCTCATCCATATCACCAGCATGACAACCAGCAGAGGAACAAAGTTGTGCTATCGACCGAGCCTCCGCCGAAGGAGAACGGGCATTATAATCGAAGTGGTTCACGACAAGTGATAACTCCATCGTTGAACCAAAACAGTAGAAGTCGTAGTCACACACCACTTGCCACGAATGGGGCTAGCAATAATAATAATAATTCGTCATCAACCACTGCCACGCCTACGACGACGACCCCATCTAAACCTAGTCGAACTTTATCTGTGAGGAACTTTTCAAACTTTGTGAAAAGACTTCCGTCCTTATCTCTCAGTCCCAGTGTCAGAATAGCGAGTAGTTTGGGTTTCAGCAGTTCCAACAACCACAACAGCACTTCTTCAAACGGGCTCGTATCACCCACATCGGGAGCGAGAATCATGACAAGTGGACAAACGGCAACTTTGAAAAGACCGACCACCGTGTCGTTTCAAAAGAAGAAAGCGAGGCCGTTTAGTTACGCAGAGCCTGGAAATATGAATAGTAGTAGTAGTCATCAGAATCGTCAACTTCACAATCATAGCAGTGGAAGTAAACCCATTACTAATGGTAGTAATCATCTTACAAGTGCTCCGCCAGGAACTGCAGCAAATTCTAAAGGTCGGCTGGAAAACGTGGGAAACGATGGTGCTACTTATAATGGACATAATGTGGCCGACTTGGAAGCAAGATTGGCACGTCTTCGAGTTCAGCAGTGGCAACGAAGGAAAAGCCTGGATTTTGCTATCTCATGTATTGAGCCGGACCCCACATATTTCAGTGTAGAGGAACAGGTGTGAGAAATATGGCTTTTATAAAAGAATCTTTTCTTTCCTTCGTCATTATGTTTGGAGAAGTATGCGCATAAGGCACATAAGCATTTAAGCATTGTAATCCGATTACATGTCACATGCCTCTGAGGCAAAGGAGGGGAAGGTTGAAGGAGGAAGAATGGGGATCGAAAAATGTTGTGTTTTCAAAATGGTTTGCAATGGTGAGGCTGGAAATTCTTCATGGAATTATGCCTACATTTGTCTTTTATCCAGAGCTTTTCCTATAGTTATAGTTAATACTTTTACTTCCACCTTATCTGAGGGAGAGAGACAGGTTCACTCTGGATTTATCATAATGTGTGAAGAAGCTATATACTTTTTCACTCATGCCTTATCAAAACATGTTGCTACATTCCCTTGCATCCTATAATAACATCGGCAACAATGCTTTATGAAGTCAGTTAAGGTAGAGAGAAATGTCTATAAACAATCTATATAATATGTGTGTTGCTCTGAGGTATGTGTCATCGCATTGGGATTTCGTTTCGTAGTACTTCAAATAAGGCTTACATCATTACGCCAAGGCTCATAGCTTTGTGTGTACGCACATATTGGCTCTCTTTGTATTTAAAGAACCTTGGGAAATTACATTTAATCGGCTGTCACGAGAGTCATTTACAAGCTGAGCTAAGAGGAAAGAGTAAAAAGTCAAAGCAAACTGATAAAATATAAATGGAAAGTATATGTATAAGTTTGGTAATGCAGTTCACATTCCCCCTTCTTTCATTCATTAGCTTACGTAACCTTTTGCCACGGCATAAAAATATGCTCATATATGGTTGAGGTTTTATTCTTTGAGATGTCTGGGTAAAAAATAGTGGTGTTAGTGTCGTTCCGTGCTTTGAGTATTAGTCATGGTCGTGGTGGATTTGTCTTGTCGTGAGCTAAAGTAGTAAATGTGTGATGGCCCAAGATTTGGAAATGCATGGGACTTTTTGGTACCTGTTCTTTAAAAGACAGAGTTTCAAGTGAATGTTTTCGTTATATATACGGCTAAGGTGTACATACATATATCCCGTTCAATTGACAGATTTATCATTATGTGCAAGGAAAATTTGTAGGGGTTTACATTGAATGAAGTTCAAAGCAAATGCATGAGTTTACATTTTTTCTCTGGATATTTATGTGTAGAAATATGCGTCAAAAATCAGTGTGGATCTGGATTATCCCACAATGTATGTGCCCATATATCCAACAAAATATATGGTAGCTTTGACGTACACGGATGAACATACGTTATGGAATGAACATTTGTTCTGTACCGAAGCGGTACAATTTTTTCCGACATTTTACCAACTTCTTGACATTTGTTATTATAAACACAAGTATTCCCCTGTGTAAATACACGAGTTATGCAACGACATCTTAAAAGGGTAGAGTTGCACACGCTGAACCTTTGTTGTTCAATGTGAAATGAGGTTTTTACACCGGAAAAGAAATAATTTACCCATTCCCATCCTTATAAAGAATGTATCGATAGTTTTCCAAGAAAGTAGTTCCTACAAGAACGTTCTTTCCTCCCAAGATACTACATTTTTATGTTCGCATGGTGCAACCATTTGTTAATGCATAGCTTTCGCAATTGCGCTGACTGGATAGACGGTTTTCTTCCATGAAATTTTAAAGGCCATTGCATACTGGCGGTGTGGTGGCTCTTCACAAAGCATTGCAATGACACAACTTTATTTTACCCCTTGAACAAGCTTTGGCAAAGCGTTCTTTCTTGCTGGATAATGTGTTACATATTTCTGTCAAGTCAGTTTATTTAAGTTGGATGAGCACTCTTTGATATATTGCTTGTTTCGGCAACCTTTTCCCTTTCTGCTATATCTTGGATGTGGGGCGGCTTCGGCGTGATGCATATTATTGTTATGCGTTCAGTCGTGCGGTGCACGGTTTCGTTATTTTCCGTCGTAGGGTGTATTAGCAATTTGTTCATAAAGAAAATAACATGACATCAGCAATTACTCACAGATATGAATGTTTAAAGACACTATATTATATTTCCTGCTGGATTGTTTGGCCTTTCTGATTCAATAAACGTAATTGTACGTTATGTGCAAACAATGTTTCGTTCCTTTCGTTTTACTGTAACATACTGCCCACTGGTATGTTTGTGATACTGTGTGTCGACTCGAATTGACTATTTTGAAGGAAATGCAAAACATATAAGGAGAAATTTTGAAGTAATTAATATGAACATGTCTGCAAACATTCAACGATTCAACATTATGAGTCATGTTTGGTACTACACACTATATACAAGCTGGTGATCTCATTTTGGTCACTTATGCCAAAATGTATGAACAATATGCCTACGTATCTGGAAATCTGCTGGCGACATTACTACAATCTATCCACCAACTCAGTTTTCTAACTTTTTTATTGTTTTAGCATTCATTTTCTTCATTTGCGCTACTATCGGTGATACTTAATTTCTCTAAAGTTCTTCTAATGCATATTCTAATGAAACTCTATTTTTTATTCTAGCCGGCCGGTCAAGATGTCCTAGGAATTTATATCAAATCTGTTGTCAAAAATGGGTCTGCCGATGCGGTAAGTTTTTGTTTATTTCTTCGACACTCCAATTATGTACTAATTTATGGTACTGCTGCCACTCATGTAAAACTGCGCTGTGTGCACGGGTTTACCCTTGATATTATACATGGACACGTGTATGTGACGATTGTTGTCATATTATAGAAAGAAAGAACTGCTCTGAATATCTGAAATGGATAAATACCACGATCGATCGATTAGATTAGGGTCAACGATCTTTGTATTTCTCATAATGTTTGGGTTTTCATGCATATTTAATAAATCATGAATTTAATAGCAGCGTGTGTGGAAGCACATACATTTTGACTTTCATGAGCTCATAAATTAGATGCATTTTAGCCAGCTATTATTTCCACATAAGATGGGTGGTTGTCCTCGCCCTATTTGTCCAGTTTGGATAAATAACTTCTGAAGACAAACAAGCAGTTATTTCCTGCTCTCTACAGATTATTGTCGGTGCGATTAATTCAAACTTCCATCCAGACTAATACGTAATAACGAGGTTCAAATATTGTAAGAACGAAACATGCATGCATTGACGATTCAATGACTCTGGCAACTTCGCCAGCATTCAAGCTAAATCCAACATAATTGCTTTTTATTAGCTTCACAGAATTACGCAAGTTAATGCTAGCAATGGTTTAGTAAAAGAGAGGAGTGAAACATTAATATGTGTAGTAATTGATGTTGTTACATGAATCTCATCATCACACAGTCAACATCATGCTCACTCACGTATTGTGACATCATACACCAGACAAAAATTCCTTCAGATAGACAAGTCAGAAAAGTCAGAAAAGTGATGCCTAATGGCACAATGGCATTCTTCACCAGAATCAATTAAGTCCTCCTACGGTACCTCGTCAGTTAGTAAGTTTTAAAACACCAAGGTATTTGACTCTGAAATACAATGTCTTACTCAAAACTATTTTGTAGTTTATCTCTTGCCGAGAGGAAAACAGTTAAATTAAGAAAAAAAGCTTTTATTTATTGCGATACATGGAAAGGGAAATTATGAAACGAATACGTTATCCGTTTAGGGTCTAATGTGAGATGTCTCTACACACAATATTTTTCTGTGTTTGACTTTTGTTCGGTAAGCTGTCTAACAACAAAGTTGTTTTTGCAATAATAAAATTGCATTCTCTTTGGACATTCTGCTGAAATTGCAAAAAGACGACAGAAGTAATTTTTAACTACAACAGACTGACATCCTTTTTTTCGGCGATTCATTATAATGATGATGTTGATGATTAAGACATTTATTTTGTGCATGGTCATTTAATTTCATGTGTCTTGTCGTGTGTCACGGCATTTGATTAAGATTTTACGCTCTACGCTCAACAGTATTACTACGTGACGACACACAGAGCAAAGTCCCCTTAGGACGACGACGACAAGCACGGTGGTAGTGCAGTGCAATAACTATAACACATCGTAATTATAATTATGAAAAAGAAGCTTTGCAAATAGTAAAAAGAGAATGGATCATATCATGGAGGTTGCGTAATGGTGCCCATTAAAATGGTTTTGGTTGGATTAAAGGAGGTTAGTGAATAATGAGGACGTA
Organism: Heteromurus nitidus; assembly: GCA_034687055.1. NCBI lineage: Eukaryota > Metazoa > Arthropoda > Collembola > Entomobryomorpha > Entomobryidae > Heteromurus > Heteromurus nitidus. Next base: position 14,329 of record JAQFZW010001340.1, read on the forward strand.
GGCGTTTTCAGGGTCTACGACTGGGTTTTCTAATTTTCCTCAAAATGTCGAGGCTTATTGCAGAATAAAAAGAGACTAACGGGTTTCACATGAATATGCGTGGATGTGGATATGAAATCCTACATCTAAAGAATGCGAGTTTTTCCACGTGACTGTATTTTGTGTTTTTGGGAAACTATATAAGCTTGGTGAATAAACACACATGAAGAGTGTCTTTATTACTTGACCTGTAAAATAACATTATGATCACTACTTTTCCCTAGACTGGATATCACCTTTCCACTGAGCTCTAAAAGAATACCTTTTGTTTTATGTCGAGATTATGAATGTTACTTTATTACTTTCAACGAAGAGAGAAACATTTTCCATGTGTCCGTTTTATTTGGCCCATAATGCAATTTAATGCCATCAACCACCTAATACAGTTCCTATTATTGTGTGTCATCCTTCATAGAATCATGAATAAGTTCTCCTCGTCGTTTCCTGAATGTACCGCATGAATGAATTTCAAACTCCAAATTGACATAAAGGTTGAGACTTAAGCCAAACGCCTACTTTACGATTAAACTCAACTGCGCTCAGTTTTTGAGGAAATTAAGACAATACAAAATTTGCATCTTCAAGAATGATGTACATAGGCAGATAATTAAGCTTGGGGTTACTGAACATTTAATTCTAGCAAACGCAAGTCTGCAAGGTTGGAAGTTGGAGAGACTACTACCAACTTACAATATAACATTTTCATCCAATCGATCAATTTCTCCTCTCGTTTATTGTTTCATGTTTCAAGCAGTATTTATTCCTGTTTCATCTACAACTCACATTAAAGTAAGGATGGTCCGTATCCAAAATCTATAAAGGCCGAAGTGCTCTCCATCACATTGCTTCCGGTGGTGTAGCAATAAAAACATTTTGTGTGGCCTAGGCTGTGAGTTCGTGATTGTGCTTAACGCAATAAATCCAGAGAAATGGCTTTGGAGAACAATAAAAATAATATGCATTGAACCTGTCGATACTCCAGATTATTATACCCAAAAAATTTCTGCGATGCGGGCAAATGCCATTTACCTTGCTCATATCAGTCCCTTTAAGTGAGCAACGATTATCTATCCGCTTTTGTAATAACAGTGAATAAAATTCCGATTTGGATTGTGCATATAGTTTCCATACACGTCAAATCACATTAGGTGAAACAACCCTTCAATAAATTTTCTGAGCAATGTATTTTTGATGAGAGTGTCTACCTTTCTGTGAAACATTTAAGCACAATTTATATGGTTGCTTAAAGACATTATTCTTGAAAGAAGGTATAAGCCAGCGTTTTTATTTAATGTCATGCCTAAAAATGAAGCAAAAAGGAGACGGACCAAAGCGATTGTTGCAAGACATGGTGGCATCATCACCACCACACGGAGGATAAAGAAAGGAAATGGGATGCTCATTTTGCATGCATCAAGGCTCATTTGAGTCAGCCATGCGTGTCTCTTTCTTCATTTTTCACAAAAATACTGGCAGGTAAAAACTGTAGCAGTGGTTGAGGCTTGGGAGTACCTTAGACGTAGTATACTATGAATTTTTATTCTACACATCATCCATCTCAAGGAGAGAAAAATTTGATAATATTTTTTTCTATATTTACTATTGTGTCGTGTATGGAGCAAAAGGAAGGGATGGATTTTTTGTTTGGCCCTTTTAGCTGCTCGAATTATTTTGAATAGAATGCGTGAGTTGGTAATAATACATTTATTCTGTATTTCTACTGTAAATTGCGATGCACTGTCACAATTTTTTAAAAAGTTTTCATGCGACTTGAAGCGCACATATGATCAAAAGCCTGCATACAATTTAATGACGCATACATACGAGCAAATGCATATATTGTGTGGGTGCGTATACCTAATTTTCAATCGGTCATAAAGAAACTATTCAGACTGTGATGCAAGTGAATGCATCAAAAGAAGCGAAATGGCAATTAACTTGGAAATCTGGAGAAATATTAGATATATTGTGCCAATAAAATGGAAATTTTGCACTCAATATGTTCCATGCATATGCATGAATATGACGTCCACGACTACGCGAGCTGGAAATTAACAATTCACTCGCCTCGTGAATCAATAGTTTATTTTTGTGTCTCTGCAAATTTAGGCTTGCATTCACGTTGACCTTCTTTGCAAACAGTTGACAAAATTAGCATTTCACAAAAGCACACAATGATCGAACTGATGAACTGAATCAACACTTGAATGAAGTTCCATATGTGTCTCCAAATGTTTACTTGTCGCGATAGGATATTTTCCATCCTTTCACAAACTGTACGTGTGTTTTCATGAGCATTGAACTTAGGGAAGTAAGACTCAAAATTCCGACATCAGAGGAGCTTTGCAAGTGTTCTAATGAATTTTCTGCATGCATGTAGAGGTTCATTTTACATATCCACTCGATGATTATGTGCAAATCTTGCACGTTCTGTCATTAGGTTGTTGCTGTCATGTTGTTCGTGGAAATAAACACACTTTTATAGCGGCACACCGGTAATCGCGTTTGTTCTTGGAGTGAGTGAACACAAGCGGAAAGACTTTGGCGTTTGCGTTATTACTTCGTGATCAGCGCACATCCGACACTTCTCACTTTTCAAGCGGAAATGTTTTCATGCCGGAGTTTTAGTCCTGTGAATCCTGATGTAGAGGAGAAGGAAATTCATGAATATTTGCTTGTATGAAAGGATTTTGGTGGAATATAGACTTTAATGTTCACATAAGCATCATTATTGCATTATTATGCATACACAATATGAGTGAAGGAAGGTACACCATAACATGTAGCTTAATTGCACCTAGGAGTCCATGTTGTCGATAAAACAGTAAAAGTTATATTCTCTGAAATGAGCATACACATAATTGCACGTACGTAAACGTAGTTTTACTATGTCGCATCAACTCTGCTCCCGTTTTTCCTGTTTTACATAATTCGACAATATATATTGGCTTAAAGGGTACTTACACCAAGTAATGAGCTAGTGGAATTGTGTTAATAATTATTTTACAAGCCATTAGAATAAGAAATAAGAATTAAACTTGGTTTTGTGCAAAGAAATGTCTGAAGAAGCACAAGTTTGATGTGGATGTAAGATAATGCATGAAATATGCTCTTGAATATGCTATGTTTTATATATTATTAAAAACAACTTGGACTAAAGAGCGGAAGAGAAATTTACGAAGCGAACCGTGAAAAACAACCGGTTCGAAAATGTAAACCTTGATTTACATCACAGTTTGTAGCACCTTGCAGTTTTGCCCACTCTGTTTTCACTCTTTTATTCAGACCTGTTGTTAGACGAGGAAATTCTAGTCAGATTGGTAACAGAAAACGCTGAGAGGTAGAAAGAGAGAGAGAGAGAGAATTAAAAATGAGTTGCTTTCTACGTTGTCGTCTCATTCCTTGCATTATGTATTAACTTCATTAGTTCATGCCAGTGTTTCAGGGAAGTTTTTTTTGGAACGTAGGCAGAGACATATGCAATGCTTAACTATCTTCTGTCGAGCACATATACAATACCACTTTCATTACCATTAACGTGCCAGCGTGGTCTCTGTTTGTTTTAAAATGTGTTGCCGTCGGCGTCTAGCTGCTGACGTTATTGCTCACACTGTTATAGGGTGTAAGTTTTACGCAGTGAGCTCTTGCAGACTTTTGGTTATCAATTAATTAGTTAGATTAAACAGTAAAAGTGGCTACTGGTGAAATGATAACAACGGGGATTCTTTGATTGGTTTATGGGTTGTGACCCTGACCATGTGAGAAATTATGTGTCTACATAGCTCCAGCCGAGTTGCTTGTTATTGTCAGAATGAAAGTTGGTGGGCGAACGAACGTTTATTATACGCAGTCGAGTTCGGAAAGAACAATTTAATAGACAAAAACAAAAACGTGCTTTCATTAAGCAGATATATATCTTGTTGAGCATTGGTTTTTGTTTTTTGGAAAGAACGGCAGCATTTATGCTATATGAAGCGAGAGAGAAATATGTATGTCTCGACAACTTTTAAAAAGAGGAACGCCATTTCTGTAAATACAATTGGTTTTGCCTGATAAACCAAAGGTAACGGATGATGAAAAATATTGAAATTTTGCGAATTTTCTGGATGGGTTGCGATTGGGAGAGACGTACATTGTTTCTCTTTGTGCACGTGCATACATTCCTATGCACAGAAGAAACACATATCAAGAAAGACCAATACACGTTTGAAGAACTGAAGAAAGTCACATTTATATTCATACTTAGATAAGTTAGAAAAAGTAGCGTTGTCCACTAAATAACATGTCCTTCAGTCCTTCATATCGTAATACATCCGTTTCTCTCGCATTCAATTATGTTGTACCAACCAACGTCGTCGTACCAATTGATGTAAATTGGTTTCGACAGGAATACTAAGAACATCTAATATCTTCGTGTATCTTTATGACACAATTCCGCTCGGAGTGAATGCCTACAAGATGGTATTTTGTGTGCGCATTTTACACATATTTGTTGAGAATAAAGTAGAATAATTCTCCTCAGGAACATTTGGCTTCTGTTGTAACAATTTAGAGAAAGCTTAAAGAATGCGTGTATAACTTGTACACAACAAAGTCTACTGAGAACTGTTGCGATGAACATATATAATCATGCTGTTATTGTGCTGGAGAGATTTGACTGGTATGACTAGGCTAAATAAAGTACTTCATCTTTCTAGGGCTCTGAAAGATGAAAGGAATGGAGAAAATAATGGTTTTATATTTCTATTTCTACCTTTGATGTTACGAATAAGTTGTGTTTAACGATAACTTGAAATGTTACGTTTCATTTGACTTTCAATTGATGAAAACTGGCTTTGACTATGAAAGAATGGCATTTACGCATTCGGAATAGTGGGTTAAGGGCAACATTCTCAATTCTCATGAATAAAAGACTGATAGATATTCGTTCGTAATATTGTAAATATTATGATTGGAATACTAAATATGTCTACTCCTAAATGCTCTCCACCTACGTACTTTCTCCGTATCATTTTATGCTATGTTAATCGGGAGAAAGTAAACTGAATGTGTAGATAATTTGATTACATTCACTTTGGATAGGAAAATGTAGATGCATATTGGCTTAAGTGTATTTGAAATAATCTAGCCAGTTTACAAGATACAATAGTAAAAATGCGACTAAGCAGCTAAAAGATGTTTGTTTTGCATCCATAATGGAGTAATGGACGATGAACGAAAATAAGCATGAAAATTTAATAGCTTTCTTTTAGAGCAATGTATGAAACTGTCGTTTCTGATATCAATATGCCATAAAACCTCGCTCAAAATAAAATTGTTCTATATTTCATCAATGATACCAATTTAATGCGAGTGAAGCACTCTTCATCTTCCTTCCTTAACTCTTAACTGCACACAGACTTTGTAGTTGTAGGAAAGTTTTGTGATGCGGAAGTTTTCGATCAGAAATGAGGTCGAAAAACATCTAGACCATTCGTTTTTCATGTATAGCAGGCAATTCTTATATATCCTCTGGAATTTTATCCATGATATGAACCAGAAGATAAAGCAAATTACTGTTTTCGAACTCCACAGACAACAAATCCACATTATTATGAACATATTTGGAGCACTGTAATTGGCGATCACATGAAATTTTAAGTTGCACGAAGTTTATTGAAGACGATAAACAAAGCCAACCCTAAGTCAGTACATGCGTCATTTTTCTTGAGTGCACGTGCAGTACGGTAGCAAAGTTATTGCAGAAAAATTGACGTGTATTTCATGAAAATTTAATTTATTGACAATTCGATTTTTTAGGATGGACGACTAGCAGCTGGAGACCAACTTATAAGCGTCGACGGACAAAGCCTTATCGGAATTTCCCAAGAGGAGTAAGTACTCCTTTTATATAAAAAATTACTGTATAGTTCGGTTGTTGTACGGAGTTGCTTCCTTTCACGAACGAAGCTGTATGCATGAATATTAATTAACGTAATACTAATTAGTCCACTTCTCAAATTTTTAGAGCCGCCAAGTACCTCGTAAGAACAGGGCCTGTAGTCACACTGGAGGTAGCAAAGCAAGCAGCCCTGTACCACGGCTTGGCCACAATGCTCAATCAGCCATCACCAGAATTATCGCGAGGTAAGGGAGACGGAGCAGACTTAAGCTTTGACGAGGACGAAGAGTTAAGTGAGGATGATTTGGGGGGCTTTGAAGCAGGCAGGCATAGGTATCATATGTACCAGTACGATGGCGAAATGCATTCTTCCTGCTCATCCACAACATTAGTTGCGGACAGCATGCATTTACTTTCGCCACCACGTCCTTCCGAGGAATTGCTTCGTAGACCTACAGCATTCCCTCACCATCTACAACTTCAACTTCAAAACGTTCACCAACAACCACCACAGAATGGCCTAGAATACCCAAAAGCTTGTTCTCCCAGTGGTCACATAACGAAACCGTATGGGTGTGGCAGGGGCAATTTGAAACTAGTTAGGCAATTATCATTTCCACAAGAAGAAGACGAGGAAGATCAAGCACACAGTAGCAACGAGAGCGTACGTGGCTCTGGAAATGCGACCGCAACAATGTCAGCGAGTAAAGGAGAGAGCTCAGCTAATGCTGGAGGCATGCTATCAACGTCATCCTCCGCTTCATCAGAAATGACTTTGAACGGAAGTACGAGCAGCTCCAGTGGATGCTACGTCACTCATGCAAATAATGAAAATGATACTGGGGAAAATGACGTTGTCGTAACAGACCATGTCACCATTACTGACAATGGTGATGATAATGTTACTAATAATGTGAATGATCACGATGAGCACAACAACAGCAGCGAGTTCCCACTAAATAATGACAACGATCCAAAAATAGGACTTCCAGTAGAAAGTGCCCTGCCCGCTGTTTCATATTTTAATGGGAAGCAAAAATATCTTTCGAGAAAGAAAGCCGCATCATTGCCTTGCACAATTTCGAACGGACTAGCGCTAACTCCGACAAGGGTTTCGTTCCCTAATCTTATCGCGATGAGTAGTTCGCAGTATTCGAAAAACGAGATGGTGACGAGGAATGACTACGGCGGTAGTAACAGCTACAATGACAGAACGACTTCGACCATGTCTACGAGCGTATTACTAACAAGCTTCAGTTTGAATGATGTTTCATTAGCTGGAAAAAATTGTAATGGGGAAAGGGCGAGTAGCGTACTTCGGGATTCGAATTACTGGAGCTCAAACTGCTCGACGGGAGAAAGTAGCACACTGTGCAGTCCTGAATCCTCCACATCGACCGGAGCTGCAGCACTGTTGAGGGCTTCACAAAGTGATAGCTCACTAACTCGGTGGAATAATTCGTTTGAGGCATTGAGTCGGAAGGGATTAAGTGAGTCTGCACTGGGAGTTCCGAGAGTGGTTGGCTCATCAAGGCTGTTGAAATTTCTTATCAGCACATATAACAGAAACAGTCTGGACGATCATAATTCTTCTAATAAGGCTGCTACCTCATTTTTGTCAACCAGATCAAAGTCTACTGATGCTATATACCTTTGTGAGTTTAAACCTAGAATTCAAGTCGACATACTGTTCGCAATTTTGTACACGTTCTTTTTCACATTCACTCGTTACTTTTTTTAAAACAATTTTGCAACCAATTTAATTATTTTATCCACGCATTCCGTTAATTCTTTAACTATTTTATTTTATTCATTTTTCAAGTATATAGCATGAAATCAAATGAAATGAAATTTGCGATTTTATATTTTTTATATGTGTTATCGTAAGATCATTTTGTATATGCTTGTCATGAAATCATTTTTTGCTGGAGAGAAGAAATCTTCTCGGAAGATGTTCGGTTTACGTTTGCGATATGTCATTATTATGTGTACTTATAATTTACGTTATTCACGCCATGATGTTTCATCTTTCACCTTATGAGGTTGATTTTTTGGTTATGTGATGCTCGCCTACCATTTTCGCCCGACTGTATTATTCTCGCGTATATAATTTAATTTTCATTTTGCACGCTCCTGCACGTCATCATCAAAACACTTATTATATGCCCTCCGTTGAAAATGTCGCTCGTTTTTATTTTGAATCTATATTTTTATTTGGAAAGCTAGTCAAAATATCACATTACTAAACTTTGCTATGATTCTTGATAACTTAGGTGGATTCAACGCTCCTCGGCGTATGAGCGAAAGAGATTTGCCTTCAAAAATTCTACGAGAACAAAATCACGACTTAGCTGCTGAGCATCCCATGCCTGGAAATCAATACGATCATCGGGGTCACCCTTTGATGATGCAAGGGAGAATTCATTCCTCGAAATCTGTGCCGTCTCTGAATAGTGACAATCCAAATGTTAGTGGACGTGGCATGCAGCAACCAGGAAACCCTTCAGGCGTTTCCCCAATGGTTCGATCACCAAATCATCATCCGAACAATATCGGAGGAATGCACGGCCAGAATCATTTAACTGATTCGCCCAATGGCCAACGGTATCCTCAGGGTTATCCTACAATGTCAATGACAATGCAACATGGCTCAAAGGCGTCTATGATGAGCGGAGGTGGCCACATGAATAATGTAGATTCTCAGACAGCAGCAATGAGATCCAGGTAAGTTCAAGCTCGAACTTCAAACTTTCTTCAAGTGTTGTGATTTTTGAGAATATGCACTAACCACAAATTATTGACTTGTTTTCAGATCGATACAAAGTTTGGCAGATCCACCGCACAGACCGGATATTGGGAATAAACAACCCTCTACACCTGCGTTGCATATGCAACAAAATGAGGACACTGAACGATTTTATCAAAATGTTGGTTTCTATCCTCCTCCACCACCCCCTCCAGCGAATCCTGCAAACATGCCAGTACGAACTTATATTCCATACAGCAATTCGACGGGTAATATTTCATCGTCCGCTGCATTTAGAAGCCCAGGTGGATCAGGGAACTTAGTAACCCCTCAGTATCCAGGATATCCTGGGGTACGAGCTCCACCACCAAACCTAAATGCTTCGGTTCCTTCAAATCTCAACTGGCAGCAGAGAATGGCTGGTCCTCCTCATCACTTGCAACAACAACAGAGCAATCATGGGGTGAGCCGTGACCTTCTGAGACAAGAGGCGAAAATGTTGGAAATGCAGGACGAACTTCGTCGACGAGAAGAACGGGCTGCCTTAATGATGTCGAAGCAACAATTTAATAATCCACAAAGGTATAGCCAGTCTCAAAACCAGTTGGTGTACCCTGGAGGACATCCCAATCAACAAAGGCCATTATCAGGGGCAGGGCCTCCAGCACCAACCCCTAAACCATTTAGAGTGGGAGAAGCCCCTGAAATGGGTCCTGGAAGGCCACCACTTCCGGAGGAATTCAAGCACCCCGTACAGTTCTCCGCTAGTATGACGGAAATTCCCAAAGGCGCCTTTTCTTATAATAATGGTGTGATTACAAAGCAGTCGTCGCTGGGGACAAACCCTTGGGACAGGGAAGCCAAAGAAATCGAAGCGAACAGAAGGAAAGAAGCTGCAAAATACTGGAGGGACCAGCAAATTCATGATTTGGAAGTGATTCCAAATCGCAGCCCGGTTCAGGATGAGCAACTCAGAGCTTTGAAGTTGGAGAGAGAATTCCAGAGAAGAGCGGAAGAAATGCAACGAAATGAAGATGGTGCTGAGGATGATGAGGAAGAGGAAGATGACCGCAAGGCAATGGTTCGAAGATTACAAGAAGATTTGGATAGAACACGTTCCAATGGAAATTCCAAACTGGATCCAATGGAAGAAGAGCGAGCGAGAAAAATCGAGGAAATGAGAAGAAAGAAATTAGAGCTGGAAGCTGCCCAAGCTGCTGAGGAAAGGCTTGTGAGAGAAGCAGCTAAACGAAGGGTATGACTTCAAAAATTAAAATGTCTAAATTCCATGTTTCATCAAAATGCGGTTTGCGTGACAAATGGTCATTTTGAATTTTGAAAGCAGTTCAGTGTGTGGGATTGGTGTTTCGGTAAGGGGGCAAAATTATGACTTATTAGGCATGGGACCCCGTTTCCATTTATATTTACTATATCTATTCAAATTTTATCAATCGTAAGTCATAATTATCGACTTCCACTTTACGCCTGAAACTTGAATGTTTTTATGAAACCTGAGCAAACCTGATCGATGTTAGTTTGTATGCAATTTTGATACCTTTTATTGTATAGCGTATTGCATATGAACATATATTCTTGATATTATATAATAGTTTTCTGAATGCGTTTCCTGCTTAATGTAGCCATCAGTTTTTATCAAACTTCTACCTTGTCAATGTTGTCATGTTTTGGGATATTATAAATTTGCTGCCCTCATTTACATTTGTTAGTGTCACACGTGAATTACGCCTGGATGAATATCTATTAACGTGTTCTCTTGATATTTTGTAGGAAGAAGAGCTTAGACGGCAGCACCACATGATGCAACAACAAAACCAGTCCTTGAAGCAGCACCAAAGTCAACAAGCTCAACTGCAGCACCATCAACCACCACAGCCACCTCAGACTCTCATGTATCAGTCGCCATACAGGGCATCCCAAAAAATGGGTTCCCCGGGTTCAACAACGAATGAAAATCATTTGAGTCCGAATGTCTCATCTGCTCCACCGTTGCCAAAGTCTCCACCTCCAACTGCATTTAAGAGCGCCATGCAATCAGCTTCAACTCCTCAAAAGTCCCCTGTAACGCCACCGCAGTCATCTCCAAAGCCTAGGTCGGATAAGAAAAGTGTATCTTTTAACGAAACTGTCGCGACGAATGAGCCTCCGGCATCACCACAGGAAGAAGACCTCGATGATTCTGAAAAAGTCAGAGAGGATCCAAATGTATGCGTAACAAAAATTAAACAACTTCTTGTAAATTAATATGTGCATTATACAAAGAAATTATATTGTGTGAACAATTCCTTGTAATTTTATGACTATTTGTATTTTCAGAAATTTTTGAACGAAGCCACGGCACTCTTATCCAGTCCGCGTAGTCCGGACGTGACAATCGGAAGTGGATCTACTCCTGGTGTTATTGGTGCGCAGGAGGTATACAGGGACCCGAGAATGCGAAGACTTGCGGAGAAACAGCAACAACAGCAGGCAGCGAACACTCCAAAACCTGAAAAACTAACGTTCAAAGAGAAAATGCGCATGTTCGCAATGGAATCTGGTGATATAGAATCCCCAAAAGACAAAGTAAAAGTTTCGAAAGCCCAAAGAGAGATTGAGAATCCTCTGCCTGGAGCTCCACCCCCGACGAATTCTTAATAGATTAAATAATTTTTTGACATATCTTACATATAATCTGTAGGCTACTATTCTTAATTATATAGACATCAAAATTCCCTTGTTCATATCAGGCGTTCGAGATCGGAGATCGTCTTGTGTAAATTCTTTAGATTTGCCAAAAGTATTAATTTTGTAATTATTTGAGATGACAAAAAATGTATCAAGACACTCTTTTGTCATATACATAGAAATTAAGTACCTAATGAATTCCACAAGCATAAGCCTATAGTTCTTTTTTAGATTGTATTTGAATGTATATTGACTGATGTAATTGTGGTACAAAATGGTCCAGTTTCGAAATCTATTTGGTGAATGCAATGCCCTGTACATGCATCCTAAATGTACTAAACATATGCTTGGAAAGAATTATACTTAAAAATCGAACCGCAATACATATAAAAAATATATACCTACTGCATATCCGCATTCCCTGACATTTATAAATTCTGAACTTCCCCTTTAAGAGAAATCTAAATAATACACAAGTTTAATATACTAAAAGTAACAATGCGAAAGAGCAAGTTAGAAGACAAGCACATTGAATAGGCTTCCGGAGGGTCCCTCGGAATTTTTTTTTGAAAATCAAGCCGAATGCAATAAGCTCTCGCCCATTTTCCGAATAGATAAATGGAGGTTTATATATTATAGTGGTTTGTGATTGCAACAGTTCATATGTGTCTTACCGGAAGACGACTTTGATTGACTGGGTTCTAAGGCATTTACGGAAAAGCATATCTGCTTTCGTGTGTATATCAGAATAAGTGTTTTTTCAACTACCCCAGCGATTTCTCCTCCTATTTAAAGATATAGTTGAAGAACTACATATATCTATACCTTTTTGCCTTACGTAAGTTCAACATCATTCCAACAGTAGACCGATGTAGACATATGGCGCATTATGCAATGATGTTAATAAAAAAGCGCAGCTACACGAAAACGATTGAAATCGGAGAGTTCTTTCTCTATCATTATCAACTTTTTATGAAAGCACTCTTGAATTTAAGACAGAAAATAAATGCATATGTGCATACATTACGTATGCGTAATGATGCGTAGATCGAAAGCCTTTTTCAATTCATATAGTTCGACGCGTTATATGTATAGCAATTAATTCTTCTGCCATATATACGTTGGATGACATATGAGTAATGTACATGGACTGACATGAAAATATATATTGTTTTCCACTTAGACCCGAGCTCCGAACAAATTTTACAGTTTCGACAAGCAACCTTCGAAAATCCTGTCACATCATTTTGTGTATTTGTAAAGCAGTGGTTGAGAGCATATGAAAGCAGGATTCACAATATTGTACATACTTGTAGCATATACTTACATAATCAAGTAATTGTAGTCATTTCCCAAAAAAGTTCTGTTATATAATCTTATTTCACGTTGCTAAATGTTTGCTTATGATTAGTTGTACAATGATAAATAATAGAAGAACTGCAACTACTGCAACTTCAGAGATTACTTTTCCGATAAGGAAAAGGCTTTATAATGAATAATTTGGTTGCATATACACACTTTTGCGATTACGAAAATGTCTTATATTGTATTTACACTCTGACTGTGTTTCTGTTATGCTTATTATTTTACCTCATTTATCTAGTTTTCAATTTGTAGAATCCAAAATATTATATTACATGTATCTTACAAACATTTTAAATTCAAAATGAATCGAAACGGTACATCTTCCTTAAGCTTAATTTGTATTGTAAAAAAATATAAGTGCAGCATCATATATTATATATCTTTATAAGACCTTGTTGATCAATTTTTTAGTTAAGTACTCGTTATTTTTAATTTCTCTAACGAACAATCGTCTCACAAAGGTCGTATCGAACAAAATATGAGATATTATGATCTTGAAATGGTACGTTTACGTTGAAAACAAAATAAATGAATTGTTACTTCCAAAAAATATGTTTTCCTGATGAAACTTTAGATTTATTTTATGCGATAATGAGAATGCATATTGAAGCAACTGCAGTGGCCCGTAGCACATGCAAAAATTGAGTTCTTTTTGGAACACTGCTTGTGGTCACTACTTCGTCGTCATTGTCATCTGTGTTGTTCTCATCTGTGACGCACAACGATGGAACACCTTCCTCGTCTTGAGCTACCCTAAATCCTTTCAGACATCTGCAGATCTTCGAGTTTGGATTTGAACCTATTGGGTCCGGCCGGCATTCCATGTTTAATCCACATGGTGGACTGGTGTTGTAAGCTGAAAATTGCGACAACCCTACAACAATAATAGCAATTTCCAGAGAAGCTAATCACAGATTAGGCTTAATGACGTACTTGAGCATGTAGTGAACACGTTCGGAATGCATAATCGCAGGGTATCGTTCCAATGATGCTGAAAATCGCATCGACAAATGTGAGTGTTTCCTTCCACCTTCAAACATGGTAAATTCAATGTTCACTGTTAGAACGTCTTATCATGAGCTTGGTAGATATACATAATTTTTTTGAAGATATGCACCCAAATGCATCCAATCTCTGGATATCCTATACACGCCTTAGGATTCGACTTGGTACAAAATGAGCCAAATTCGATTGTTTGATTAGTCTCTTCCTTGTCAATCTCGTCATCGAATTCGTGAAAGTGCTCCTGTAATTGCCGAAGTTTATTTTGGAGCTGAGAACTAACTGCGATGCCTTCGGCGTTTGAGCCATGTATTGTGTAGCAATAAATCAATAAAAATGGGTAAATCATCATGTTAGAACCAGAGCCCTCTTGTTAGTGTCATCTGATTTTAAAGGTCTGAAATTGTAGTAAAGTACAACGAAGCAAATGGAGACATAAATTCGCAAAGATTGGACGAGCATTCGTGGGCAACGATGTCAAAACCGCGGAGCACTGGGCATAGCATCTTGTTTTCGTTGAGCCAGCCCCAAAACCCAAACAAGCCGAGCCAACAAAGAGCGAAACGCTAAAGAAGAGCCATGACTACTTTTCAACCAGTATTGTGGCTGGAACAGGCATTGATATATGAATATATATTACTAGATGGACTGTAACCACAAATATAAAAAAACAATGTGATCATCATCATCATC
>JAQFZW010001341.1:0-28707 GCA_034687055.1 Heteromurus nitidus
AACGTGCGCTTGACATCATTTTAGATTTATTTTTTACTTTTAAGTGCATATCTTTAATTATTCTTGAAGTGAAACATCGAGGCATCGAGCATGTTCGTTGGGGTCTTTTTACCCCCTTGGTTTTATTTTTTTATTTTTTTACTGCAATTTAACATGTGCGCAAGCATACGGTATACATTATCCAGTAAAATTTTTAGGCTCAGATTGAATGATGTAGTAAGCATTAAGCATCTGTAGTATGTAATCGCAGGTTAGATTCATTCTACTTCGTTTGCGCAGGGACAAATATCGTTTTTGGATATGCAATATTCTCTTACGATGGAACATTGGTGGGTGATCCGATCCCAATGAAGTTTGCGCATCGAATACTTTAATATGAGCATGATGAATGTGCACTGTGACCCCGGCCTGTAATGAGTTAATTTTAAGCTTGGATAACTTATCACCATGCATTCGAAATCTGTGTCAATTTTCGGAAAATCAAATGACAAAATGCATTGGAAAATCGAAACAACAGGTTTGGATAAATAACGTGGTTTCGCTAATCGAAACTACCTCAAAGTTTTTCAAGTACTTACTATTTTTCAAGATCTACCACGGTTAATAGTCGTTATAAATGTTACATTTGAGCATTAAATAATCAATTAAACGCGTGAAGCCTACAAAATCGTGATACAATTACGCATTAACTAACTCCCATTTGTTAAATCGGAAATTTAGACTATGAATCCCAAATCCCAATGCATGGGGGTTTGGTTACCAACTCCCCCAAAAGGTCCCATGGCGGGGGTCATAGTTCACATTTTTCATGTTCATATGTGAGTATACGACGAACAAAGATTCATGTGGATTCTTGGGAATATGAGTTTATCACCGTCCTATGTTCCATCGTTAGTTCAGTTGTAATTTTTAGTAGGGATAAATATGAGGCCAAGTGTATCACAGGTTATTAGTATGTATCACTGATGACAACCAGTAACCAGATTCACTTGTAAGTACATCAAGTAGCTTGTATATATGGAATGACTGGAAGCGTCATTTTTTTGGAGTCCGGAGCCGTTGTAAACCAAATTATTTTGCTAATGAATGTGATGTACATGCAAAACTACGTTTTATAACACGCCGAATTGATTACCGATTTATTTGAGGTCACACGTTGGATAATTATAATTTTGAAGGCTCATAATTCTATGATGTAGTACACATTTTGGAAATATTTTCAAAATGCACAAACCAGAAGGGTCTAAATCGCCGAAGTTGTGGAAGACCCAAATTCCCATCTCGATCAGATCGTATTTTATAGTGAATCAAAGCTCAGAGCAGTAGTACTGAATACATCATAATGCTTTTTTAAAGCATGGAGATTTTAGGGTCAATGACCTTATGACCTTTAAATCTCCATGCTGATCAAGCATGTCAAAAACAGTAAAACATGTTATAATATAAACCTGACAAACAGGACTTAATGGAAACTTGCGAATGTTTGACACCATTTAGGTTGTCAAAAACAGAAAAGACCAAACAATATGACGGTGAAAACTATAAAAACACATTTTTGACATTGAACCCCATTTAGAAGGTGAAATTCAAAAACGCATTTATACGTGGTGATATATCTCATTGAGACACTTCGAATGATATATCACATGCCCAATGTTGTGATTTGAAAAAGTATGGTGACGGTTACAAAGTAACCGTTAGAGTTGACCAATTTTTGCCATTAACGAAGTTGACCTGTCTTGTGATTTCTAGTATCGATTGGTGAAAACAGATATTGAAAAAGTTGAACGGTGTAGCTGTTATAGCCATAAAGCCATGTTTTTGACCGTTGACCCATGTAGAAGGTCAATTTCAAAAAAAACATTGTTGCATTTCGATATAACTCTTCGAGACGAATCGAATGATATATCACATGCCATATCTTGCTATTTGAGGAAAAAGGTGGCAGTTACAAAGTGACGGTTAGAGTTGGCCAAATTTGCCCATCTACGAACTTGACCTGTTGTTTGATCCCTAGTATCGATGGGCGAACAAATATTTTGAAAAATTTTAACGGAATGACCGCTATCGTGCTGTGGGACAGACGCAGCAACCATTCTCAACAACTTGCTTTTCAGCTTCGCTGCGCAAGTTAATAAGGGACAAAGTTTATTTGTAAATTTTCCTTGATGTGATGTTCCCTACAAATAGGTTTAATTCTGTTGAAATGAGATAAGTGCAATCGCTAAGTCAGTGTGTACTTTCCAGGAAAACGTTTAGAAAGACGACAACAAGCACAAGTGAATGTAAACGTACATCAGGCATGCAGTTTTTATCCACTTCACGATTCCAATGAACCTTACGAATAAAACGTATTACGGAACAACTTATGAACGTACATAATATGCATGTATCTATAATGTGTAGTCTACAAGTGTGGAAGCTAAACGCAGAGGAGAATCATTTGCGAGATGATGCGAGATGATACCAGATGCGAAGGAGAAACAGAAGATCGAGAAAATAGAAGAGTTGGCGAGGCTGGAGAATGACAAATTGCTGGACCAATTGTTTGAAGAGGCAACGCACGCTAATTGGTCTATGTTAAAATTTAGACGTTATTTTTTATTCAATGTCTTTTCGACTGTTAATCTTTATGCGCAATATTTGTTTTCTTCAGTATTTCTCAACACTGTACTAGTGTAGAATTTACGTGGAAAAATTCCTTATATTTACACTGTAAATATAAGGAATTTTTCCACGTTTCCGGAATTTTCCAGAAAGAGACCAAAAATATTTCATGGAGTACATCACATATGTGAAATTAGCAATTTGATTGAATTGCTTGCTTTGATGAAGTTATTCATGACGTTATTAGTGAATGAACCTCCTGTCTTATAATGTACAAATGTGTGATTTCAATATTTAGAAACAATAATTTTACGGTGACATTCGCTGATAACATAGTTGTAATTGTATAATGTTGTCACGATTATACATAACTTGAAATACTGTATAGTTATCTTGCTTCAAATGTAAAGAAATGATTCTCCTCAAATTTTAAAAATAAAGGGGGAGCTCAAAAATCTCTTGAGTACTTAATTATTGGTTTAAATTCATTTTTGCAATCATATTTCCATCTGTTAGTCTAGTTGTGATGAAGAAAATTTCATAATAAATACGCTAAAAATATTAAATGGTTCTCATCGTCAGTCTCAACTTGAGTTCTAAAATGATGGAATCATATAGTCAAACCTCACTTTTTGACAATATATTCTTACTCAAACCAGCAGCTCCAATTGAATTGAACAAGGAAGCATAATTTTGATCTATGGACCTCAGGCCATGGTATATATGTATGTAGCCTCTCATTGCCTTTGCCCGTTGCGTCTCGCAAAAGGCAAGGGGAGATTTCATATTTACTCTCGGAGACATTTTCGTCGCTCTATTTGGATATGCATTACGTTTAAGGGAAAACGAGAAGGACAAGCACAAGGGAAGCTAAGAGATGTATTGATGTACAATTTAGATATACCGAAAGGCAGACAAAACGTGAAAAGCTCCAAGCTTGAGTCTGACTCCAGTTAAAGTAATGAAGGATCGTATATACCGGTATTATTAGTATGTGCCTACTCGGGTAAATTCTGCCTGTCCCAAAAAAACTCCAAGCATCCACAACGAAAATTACTTTACGCAATTTATTTGTGTTCCACATTCATATTGATAGTCTACAAGATACGTGATATTTTGTCTTTTCCAGAGATCGACCAGAGGGGAGATGTTGAAGCTGATAGCTGATTCAGTTTTTTCACAATTTTATAAAAATAAAATGCGGCTGAATAATAAACGTCGTCGGATGCACGAGTTGGACCCTGGTGAAGCCAACATTAGCGAGGACGAAAAGGTTAGGTGGCTGAAAGCGAAGAAAAACAGGGACTTTGGAGTGAGGAAGACGACGGAGTTGCTGCAAATGAAAAGCGAGACGAGTCTACTGCAAACTCAAGTTGAAGAGAAAGAACGCGAGGATTACGAAGCTGGAGAAGACTATGTAAAACACAAGTTGAACTTGAAAAGGAGAAAGCGGAGAATCACAGACTTAGGAAAAAGTTGCTGTTCAATGTTGTAGAAGAGGTTGATGGCAATAATGTTTTTGTAATTTTGTTTAAAGATATTTTTCGACGTTTATGGAAAGACATACAAAGCGTGACCAAAAAGCTTAGCATTTTCATGAAAATTGAGTTGTTCATGAATTGCGTAACAAATTACGATTGAGATGTGGACGTTGGTTGTTAATTGAAAACTAAAAGGTTTCAAGCGAATGAAAAAATGTGAAATGGGGTTTAATTCATCATGGGATTTTGGGATCAAGAAAGAAGACTGATAATAAAATTGATTTACTTTTTTCTGTTTTGATTTTTACATAAAGATGGGAAGCGCGACCACTGACATGGGCAACTTTTCCTCAAATCAACACTACGATACCAGATGCCCGTCTCCACCAGAAATGTAGCTACACATTATCATTTCCCCATTTGTTTGCATGGATTGCAATCGCCCCTTTCCAACATATAATAAAAGTAACTAATTGTAAATAGCTTTAAGACGTGATGGATAGCATTCTTTTCTTTGTGTGATGCAATTTAAATACGTAGCATTAAACCATAACACTAATGTCAAGTTTTAACAGGTAAAAAGGATAGAAATACTCATTTTCTAGATGTTCACCTACTTATTATATGCATTTTGTACGACTTTTTTGCTAAGAAAATTCTAATAAAAGTTGATACTCGATATATAAATGCAACGTCTATGAGAATATTTCACAGATTTATCCCCCAACAAAATAACTCAAACCCTAAAAAGAGTATATTGGAGATACAAATGTTTTTATGTTTGGTTTTAACATACACTTCATTTTGTCCCTGAAAAAAATTCCAACGAATCCATGTCTCTTTCCAGTCACGGATTTCCTTACTTTTCCACGAAAGGAGTTTATACAGAAACACTCGAGTCGATGTCGATACACACCGGTTTGTATAACACATAGAGGCATGCAAACAAAAAAATAACGTGTTCGGTGTTCTATAGATGAAGAGTCAACCTCTGGCACAAATGACAACCACCATGCCATGATGTCTGTATTAAAGTCACATCCTCACATCAGGCTTCCTTACAAATATATAGATCAAACAGCCACGGACCACATATTATACAATACCAAAAAAAGCATTGTGGACTTTGTGCTTACGAAAGTCAAGTTTGATCCGCGTTGAAAAGAAAGGAAAAACCTTTCGCAGCATATCTCGGTCGATTGAGGGGAAACGGAGGTACATATCACAACCCAATGATGAGCGGAAAGGCAAGAGAGGATACAAGTTCATTCAATCTTGTCAAAAGCTTTTTTATTCTGAATGTCTCATTCGTTCTGATCCAGTATATATTAACCGTATTAGTAACATGATATATACTTGTTGAAGCTTTTGTTGAGGCAACAACGAGAAAAGCACAATCGGCGCAGATTTTTTGTAACGGATTTTTTTTTGGGTATTGTGGCGAAGATTGATATGTAATGGGATCGCTTACATATGTAAGTGTGCTGCAGCTGCAGCTCGATTACGAAGAAACTGACAGAAGCAAATAACCACAATCCAGACGATAATACATACATGCATAATGTGTCATCTTGTTTTTGAGTGTGCTCTTGGAAAGGGAATATATATTGATCCCTTGCCTTTCAGCGATGATACAATATGCGAGAAGTTGACTTTTCTCGGGATACCTGGAATGAGACGAACTGAGGGCCGAGATGTTAAATGTGTCTGGGATTGAATAATATACATATATATTGCTTTCAACAATTTCGATGAAGATGATGAAATCTCTCTTGTAAAATATTATATCGCCAAACTCATTTAGTAAAATTTTTAAGTTTTTGTTCAGTTCTTTGTAGTTTTTTAATTTATTATGCAATCTACAAATAAATACATTCAGGCTATATTAAATAATTACAAATGGATGTATTAAACGTAATTTTTTTCAAATTCTACCTCTGCTCTGTCTTGTTACACAGTTGTCATGGTTTTGCATTTTTTGCATTCGATGAGTCATACGATAACTTTATCGAGGATGTCTATTGGTCCATCCGAATCCCTGGAGACAGTTTTAGTCCAGTTGAAAAAGGCTAAACTCCTCCCCTGGCGTGGGTTTGAGAGTATCCTCTGGAGATTGAGGTCGTTATACAAAACTCATCCGAAATCCCCATCTCTTAGGCACTCACTTTTGGACCGCTTCGCTAGAAGGACTTGAGTCTGTAGTCTCTGCTTGTCGGGCTCCGGGTCCCATTCCAATCTGACGCAAGAGTGAAAGTGAAAGCCTTCTTTTCTTCGCCATTTCAAGTGTCAAGTTGCAGTGAGTAATTTGTGCTACTGGAACTCAAGCATTCTCTTGCTTGATTCAGGGTATATTGTGCTGATTCTAGAAAGTGGGAAAGTGATTTTTTGTGGATATATTAATTGTGAGAATTTTAGGGAATTTTAGATTTTTTAAATAATTTTCTGTATGAGCTTGCATTATAAATGTCATATATTTTTATTGGCGATAATTGGTAATAATCGTAATCGTTTTAATTTAAATTCTAACAATGTGTCTGTTCTGACCATAGATCACATCTTTCATCATCCCCGATGGGTTTTCGGTGCTCAAAAACGGATTACGGTAAGTTCTGTTTTACCCATATTTTTATTCATCATTTTATTATATCTAAAACTCCACTACTTCTACTTCAATTCTTAATCATTTTCATTTTCATTACAGATATGACCTTGCAACGATATTTTGTACCTTTGCACAAAGCCTTTGTGATATTTTGATTCGTCACACACATTCGTAATTCCTATGTAGGAGTACTTGTGCACATCCTGATTATATTATCTACTTTTATTTATATATTTTCTCAACTCGTCAACTTCGTTTTGTTCCATGGAGAAAACTCATTTGCCAAAAACAACTTCAAATTTTGTTTAATATAACTAGTCACACTGGCAATATTTTCAGCAGAGATTACCACAAACATACATATTATTCAATAATACCAACCATTTTATTTATTCGCTACAGTGTAAAATTTGCAAGTCTCCAAAAAGTGCAAAACTGAATTCTTTTAAACTCATATCGCTGCGCTGCCTACGCAAAGACACTTTATACTCCAGTGTATGTGTATATCCAGCTCAAGTCCATAGGTAACTTTGAGAATGAGCACCATAAATCAGGTAAATATCTAGTGGCAAATAAATAAATTTCAAAACTCGACTAAGTTCTGTCGAAAGAAAGTTTGAATATATGCTGATTTTGGTTGTACTCGTTTCGCTTGCTTTTTACGTGAAGCATTCACACAATCACTAATTAAAACTGTTTTCTGTTTGTTGCTTAAACCAGCTGGAGGAGTTATCGGACACATGTGTGAATCCATGCACACTGGATTTAACACCGCCATCCACTCCGTTGGTGGGAAGCCATGACGAAT
Source organism: Heteromurus nitidus (assembly GCA_034687055.1). NCBI lineage: Eukaryota > Metazoa > Arthropoda > Collembola > Entomobryomorpha > Entomobryidae > Heteromurus > Heteromurus nitidus. Next base: position 7,499 of record JAQFZW010001341.1, read on the forward strand.
ATTCCAGTTCACCTTCCGGATCTCGTCTTGGGCAGAAGGCTGCAGGTGGAAGATCGCTGGAAAAGAAGAAACGCCCAAAAATGTACGAGTTGGATGCAAATGAAGTCAACATCGACGAGATGGAGAGAGCTCGCCGGGTGCTAGCGCTGAAAAATAGGCTCTACCGCGAGAGGAAAACGGCCGAGTTGGCACAATTTAAGGAGGAGAATATTCGTCTTCGAGCTCAGATAGAGGAAATGAGCAGAAAGCTTGGAGAAAAGGACGAGACTCATCGAAGGACCGAGGAGGAACTTGAACGTGTGAGAGCAATGTACGACAGCTTGATGGCATCTCCTCTGGATTTAAACTGATAACCTTGAGGAGGTACGAAAATTAGTTTGTCTTTTTTCGTACTCGTTTGTCTCAACAAAGATATTTTTCGACGTTTGTGGGACTTCTCACAAATGGGACCAAAAAGTTGATTACACTTTTAGCACGATGTAATATACTCTTAAAGCTAAGAGTGTATTATATCGTGCTTTTAGTTAGCGTACATACATATATGCACTTAATGGGTTGTTCATAAATTACGTTCATGATATTGAGAGGGATTTCGTTCATTGATGACAAAAGTAAGTAAACTGATAATTATCCAGTAGAAATATCAAATTCATTTCTTGAGTGATAACTAATCGCAAGTTATATGATTGATATGACAAATGAAATGTTTTGCCTTGTTTTTTGAAGGTTGGGCAGTTGATTTTACCATCCGTGAACCTCGCCAGCGACTTCCCTACGCACCTACCAACATTTCAAGTGTAGCTTAATATCATTGTTCCTATACTCCTGACTATAGCTAGCAACTACCAATATTCAATTTTAAATTACCTCGATTCCTTCATTGTAATTATGTTATCAAAATCCAACAGTAAAGGGGAGGAGCATTCTCGTTAATTGTTTAATTCCAAAATTTAGGAGTATGGTTTACTGGTTAATGTTTGCTTATGTCCTTCTGTAGTCCATTTCCTGTATTATAAATTTAATTTGGAATCTTATTTAGTCAATTTGCATGGAGGCATTGTAACTGACCATTTTATATCTGATCTGTAAGTTATATGTAATTTCTAAATGCTGACCAATGTCGCATTATTATTATAACCTTCTTGAAAAACTGTGACATGGGGAGGGGTATATATGATTGTTTTTTAAATTTTTAAATGATAATACTTTTGAACTCATGTTCATATGCAAAGAGGCTATTCTCATGCATACTACGCATTTTCTGTAGCTCTATATACGAATTTCAACATGTCAACAATTTTTTTTACCTTTTCAGTATTAAATATTTTGCAATTTAACGTCATGAGAAGATAAAGGATTCCAGCAAGTTCTTGCAATATACAATATTTTCACAGTTAGATGCAGAAATTTCATATCCGAGAACAACGGCGTGTAACATATTGGTCATAAAATCAATGATAAAATATTTTCCTCTCAGAAAAATGGTTTTATCAAATCGTAATTTCTACTAGAAGAGCAAATCTGAGGGAGCAATATTTTTACATAAAAATATCTTGATTAATATTGTGCAACTGCATTAGTCGGCAATTGGCTTCATTGACAAAGAGTCAAAGTCAAAGCAAGCCAGACCTCCCCAAATAAAATATTTTCGTGCAAGATATTCGCAAAATGATTACCTCAAACAGCAAAATGTAAGTATGCATATTAAAAAGAGCACTCGCCTGATTTCGACTACAAATATTTTTGTTGTAATTTTGTTAAACATGAATTTGACCGAACAAGTTTATTTAGAAATCATCCTTTTACTTTATTCAAACTACTTGACGCATACCCAAGTAATATTAATCATCACTTACATCCATCGTCAGGTAATAATAAAAGTATATTACTCATCAACTCCGGAAAAATTCATAAAAAATATGTTCACTCCCACGATAAATAAAGCATACACATACGTAAGATGTCATTATTATATACATTCACCACTCACCTTCACCTGTTTATGAACTTGAAATTACGGATGATCAAACAACTTTTTTATATAACGCATCCTTTCCTCCTCTTTATGTAATTATGTACAATGCAGTTTACATATTATTTTTTCTCCAAGTTGCAAGTACAAGTCAATTGAAACATATCGTGAGAAATGTAAGACACATAACCTGCTGCTTGTCTCATCCAGAAGATCTTTTATGCAACACATTCCAACTGCAAAATATGATGCATTGTACAAATGCAGCAGCTACATTCTCCAATACAAATTTTGTACATCAGTAAGCATACTATGTCCAATAATTCATTATGTCTACCCTGGAAAATTTTATACTATTATGAAGCAAAATATTCCCAATTCCCACGAATAATTAACACGTCAAAAGTAAGTATAAATCAAATTTCCTTCATTCATTTAATAACTTGCTTGATTTTATGCAAACACAACCTTGCCGAAGCTATCTTCCATTTGAAATCTTCACAAATGCACACGCGACTTAACCGTATTTCAGGCATTTCGCAATTGAGTTATGTTCGACTTTGTGCAATTGGTGGAATGGAAACGCGTAGATCCCCAAGTTCAAGGCTACTGGAAAATCTGGTGAGAAAGGCTCACGGGGATCGAAATAATGAAACCGAGATTTTTGTGCAACAAAACAACAGAGTAGACTCTGCTTCTCTTCTCTCCATGGGGCTCCTCAAGACAAGAGCAAGGTTGCTGAGCTGGAGAGAGAGAGAGAGCTTTCAATACTTCAGAATTATTTTTTGCCTGTTTTGTAGAATTCACTTGAATGGGATCGCATAGCCAGCACTGTACGAACTACTTTCCGTGTTTCAGTCAGTCGATAACATAATTTACAAACCTACTCTGACATGAGGCTCACAGCTTGACATTCAGTCTCCGTTTCAACAAGTTTTCAGATCAAAAATGAAACTTTGGCAATTGCATACATACATCGTCTATGAAAAATAGTGGACAATATTCCTGTCCATGGCCATCTTAAATATTGAATATTCTCTTTAAATTTAAGTCGCATTATTTCTTGATATGATTTCTTAATAAAATACCCCTGCTGTACTAAACAGAACAGAATAAGGTACTGGATAACGAGCCTTCTGACTAAATTTCATTATGCATACTCATTAATTTAGTTTGGGTTTAGTTTTGTACTTGGTTTATTCGCCTTTCCCTGAATAGCATTGAAGGCGAGCAATTTATCTCTATTTATTTTGCTTGGAATTCCAAATTTTGAGGGGATTTGGAGAATCAAAGCTAAAGCTATAAAAGTACAATTTACTTTCAAAAGTACATACACGGAAGGAAGAAAGGAAAAATGCATTCATGAGGAGATTTTTTGTTAGCATTGTTGAGTGTAGTCCGGTCACGGGATATTATATTGCATGCATAATATGAAAATCCCACTAATATATTTCCCCTTGATATTTTCCACACTTTCGCGTTCATTCATTCAAGCTCGATCACAACTTTGGAGCAACAAAGCGGCATAGGGTATTGCATTGTGCATCCTATTCCCTGGATTACGAGTATGTTGGGTACTATGCTACGTACTCAATTCTACATGCTCATCATATCAGGCCAAAAAATTGTCCCCTCTGCTTACAAGTTGCAACTCGAGATATCTTCTTTCGCAGTGTCCCCTTCTCTTGTTGCTGCACAGTCAGACCCCGAAATGCACTTTGTGGAAAAGAGAAAGTCAAACCTTCAGCCTGGCTACCCATCCATGTTCATCATGTGTGTGTAGAACAGTGTTGAGCAACTACAAGCAAACATATATGCTCACTTCACACTTGTGCCCTTTTTACACTTGTGTAAGCTCAACAGCTCAAACCTCGATATAATAAACACCCCTTCCATCTGGAGACTATTTATTTGCATAAAAATCTTAAATAGCATAACTTAAAATGTGGAAACTGGAGCTGGAGCACAACCAAATTTCTTGTGTGTTTTGTGATCGTAATTTCAATTACAAACGCCAACTCTCCGCACATCTTAACATAGCACATATTAAGGAAAAACCTTTCATCTGCTCAATTTGCCAGAAAGAATTCACTCATTCAACAGGACTTCAGAGTCATATGAGAACTCATCTGCCTGAAAAGTTATTCAAGTGCACCAGCTGTGAAAGAGCGTTCAACTTTCACCACGATTTAAAACTTCATGTCATCTACCACCATTTACCCTACTCCTCGAGGCCATTTCCTTGTGACATCTGTAACCAGAGGTTCGTCACTCGAACTCGTTACCAGCAACACGTCTGTACTCATACCAAGGAAAAGCCCTTCAAATGTGAAACGTGCAACAAATGCTTTTCCATGAAAGGAGTTCTTAACAGGCACAAGAAACTCCATGGGCCACGTCAATTCAAGTGTGACGCTTGTCCCAAAGCGTACATCTTGTCTCAACATCTCGAGCAGCACCTTGAGCGTGCACACTCTGGAAAGAATCATAAATGCGAAGTTTGCAACAAGTCGTTTGCCGTCAAAGCATTACTCAAGGAGCATTTAAGCGTTCACAGTGTTGAGAGACCATACAAATGTCATCAGTGCCCAAGTAAATTCAAAACAGCGACAATCAGAGGCCTGCATATGAGAACTGTTCACAGGAAGGGACCAAGACCACAATGTTCATTTTGCAAGAAGACATTTGCCACCTCGAGGAACCTCCAAGAGCACACCCGTCGCCACACCGGGGAACGTCCTTATCAGTGCCTCTTTTGTTCGCATCAAACCACAACAAAAAATATCTTGAGGAGCCACATTCATGCTCACTTGAACGAGCAGCCTTACTTCTGCCCTTTGTGCCAGAAGTGTTACAAGCTGAAACTTTTGCTGGAGAACCATGTCCGCTCAGTTCATACAAAGGAAATGCCATATCCATGCTCATCGGAATGTGGGAAATCATTTCCTACTATGAAGCGCCTTATTTATCACAAAGATGGACGTTGTAATGTAGAAATTAAGACATGAACCAAATTTTAAAAAAATAAGTGTATGTACTTGTATAAATTGTATTTTTATTGTGTATTTGCATTAAAACTACTCCATTTGAGCCTTGACCTGAATAAAATGTAATCACTAGCATAATAATTAAATATCAAAACTACAAAAATGTCGAGACCGCTAACTCCTGCGTACGCTGCTTTCATGTCATCATTTAAAGATTCTAACCTGTCACATTCGGCGTTAATTGCTTCAGGAACGCAAAATATCGTACTAAATAATGTATGTGGGCCCTGTGTACAATGTGCATACGAAAACCCACCGAGTTGCAGACCGAGAGCATGGGAGACGTACTCCCCCATTCTTCATGGGACGAGCGAAAAAGATTTTCATGACTTTCCTCTTTTTCAGATACTCAAATATTCGACCTTTCCCCTGAATTGAGTTCTCCTGATATGTTATAAGCATATACGAAGATATTCGCTAACTGGAATACCATGCATGGCTATAGCGAGCACTGTAATAGATGTAATGATCAGAGCTGCTTGACCATGGTTTAACCGAGCACAATCGCTCGGCTTTAATACTAACTTGGACTGCCTATTTAATAGCAGTTTTGATAACAGATCTTTATATCGTATTTGATACACATCTTAATAGTATATTTGATTGGGGATCTAATCCCGAGTCCATGACCTCATACTTACTCGATCTCCTCGTGAGGGTGGTCATGAACTTGTTTCTGTGACGTTACAACTATGTTTTTCCATGAATAACTATTGAGTGTGTGGCATTCGCTACAAGCAAATATCATCACATATACATACATATATACACTTTGTGCTCTTCGGAACACTACAGCACTGATAAGTTTGGGATTTTGGGATCCACGTGCAGATGGAGACCACAGTAGTGATGATGTGGAGTCAACTAGTGGTTTTCTGGGAAACAAAATTTGCGAAATATTAGTCCACCCGGTAAATGTCAAGTATACAATTATAGCAGCACGCAAATTTTAGATAATCAAAATAAAGCAAGTCTGCGTCTGATTAATATGTAGTGTGGAGTGGAGCAAGGAGGAAATTGAACTTGCCAAAGAGTATAGTGCTTCGCTAACTTTTTGTATGCACACGTATATGTACCCTTGAAACTTGTAATGGACATATTATTCTATATTAGCTGGAAAATACTATAGCCTTATCCATTAACATATTTTTAATTGTTGTGTCCATAAGCATAACCTACTCATCTCATAAACTCGAGTTTTTTAATTTCAAAACTCCAGTCAATGCAGACCTTTGTTTGTTGAAAGGTTATGGTTATGCATGGTTATGGCAAATAATTTATGTTGATATTCAACATTCAAGATATATATTCTCGCTATAAACTGGTTTTGCCATTACCAAGTTCATGACCCTGCTCACTCGCGAGAGCACACACAACATTTTTTACAACAAACACCGAGAGTTGTTATTCCTGCTTTTCTCCGCATGAATATGAATTCATCAGATCTGAATCGGTTTATCCATTAAGAGATGCTTTATGTGTGTTACCATTAAGATCTCTCTAATCGATGTAGCTATTACTTTTTATGGATACAAAATGGTATATAAACTGTGAGCAAAGCTGCTCATTCCCCAAGTTTCAAGTTAAGCAACAAGTTGACTCAGCTCCGTATTTGGACAGGACTCTTCTCTCTCTCTCTCTACTGAAAACTATACAAGTACAGTGCTGCCTTGATTCTGAGATACTTCATACCAATCATTTGTTTCAACTTCAACTATTTATAGATCTTACTGAGCATATCCGTGGTTTGTGAAATATCCAAATGCTCAACGTTTTTGTTTCGTTATTTTGAAAGTTTCATCAGCCAGAAATCTCATCCCCTTTATAAAGAATCACCACGAATACATATTAAAACAGGACTGAAAAGGCTCTCTAATTAATCCATTATATTATCTCTGAATAACTTGGAACATTGTTTTGTGGTGAGTCATTTCTTCTCTTTGTCTCGTCATTACCGTCAGCAGAAGAAAAGATTTTCGTTCAATGTTCAAGCGAGTGATAAGACGAGAGAAGGACAAAACTGAATGATTGGCGTGCCTTTGCCTTTAGTAATATTCTCAAGGCTTCAACGAACTGTGCAGTCTACCTCATCGAAAGTCCATTGACTAGATTGCGTTGTGTCTGCCACGCCACAGCAACACAAGTACGTTATTATGGTGCGAAGCATTGTAACATATTTAATTATCGTTAGTTGTTTGTATCGCTGTATCTCTATATATCGTCATTCATCTCATCGTCAGTATACAATTTGCGAGGCGCATCTTACATCTTGTTGAAGGTAACTTTTTTTAATTTTCATTTAATTTTTCCTCACTCCATTCTGAGGATGCTTACAATAACCTTCAGAACAAATTTATCATTCATGAACTCCCTGTTTTATTTTATTCCCTGATTCATAACTGATCAGGCAATTTAGATTATTTTTATGTAGAAAAATGTATTTTTGTCTTCCTACTTTAATCTGCTGCAGTTATTCTTCAAGGATTTGACTCCAAGCGCAGTTTGTCGTGGGAAACTTTCAGCTTAAAACATAAGTATGAATCAACAACAAAATGAGGTAAAAAATAATAGTTTAAAATTTTGATTCATTTCTTTGTAAAATGAGTGAAAATGAATATACTTTTTGTACTGTGTTCAGCTTGGACTGGAAGGGCAATTATTGTCCGCCACATGTGTGAGCAGCCTCTGCTCCTTGGAAAAGTTTGCAGCAAACGATGAAATAGTGGAACTTCAAATTCCTCTCATAATTGAAAATTGGGAGATGGGAACTCCTCAAATTAAAACCGATGAGGAGAGACCAATTGAGATAGTTGTTCAAAGAGGCTCAGACACAACAATCACTCCTCCACCACAAGCTCTCCAGAGGAGGAATGGACGTGGCCGTAAGCAAAATCTCATTTCCAGACCTGAGTTTGCGGGTATCAGCAAACAGAGGAGGAGACCTGTGAAGTCTGGGAAGATGTATGATAAGGACCCAAATGAGCCCAACATTGACGGAGATGAACGTTCGAGACGATTGAAAGCGAAGAAAGACAGGAATTACAGATTGAAACAAAATTCAGATTTGAAATGTGCGAAAATGGAGGTGGTCCTCCTCCGTGTGGCTGAAGAGGAGCATGTAAAGGAGATTTCGGGACTTAAGGGTAAATTGAGAGCGATGGAGGAACAAGTGTGGAAGCTAAAAGCAGAGCTGGCGAAGGAGAAACAGAAGATTGAGAAAATGGAAGAGTTGGCGAGGCTGGAGAATGACTTATTACTGTACAGGTTGTTTGATGAGGTATAACGAGTACCTTAATTATGTTACTAAATAATGACTTTTGGTCTTGTTCATTCAATTTGTTCCTAATTCGTTTCTTTCAGGTGGACCTGAATTTCTCTTCATCTCCACTTCGAGAGTAAATAAGGAATTTTTCGACGTTTCTGGAATTTTCCAGACAGAGACCAAAAATATTTCATTAAATATACATTTGTCGCTGACATACTCAGATGTTATTCTGCATTAAATTTAAAAACTATAAACAACTTAAAAACCTACTTCCCTCGTCATAAATGTAAATAAACGTATCTTCTCAAAATTCGATAAAATTAGAGGGGCAACTTAAACATCTCTTAATTACTGAATTATTTACATAAATTCGTTTATGCTTAAATAATACTCAGCGCAATTATATCTCATTTTGACACAGAAAAATCTACTTTACACCAGAAACGTCAAATGGTTCTCTGTACCGACTTGAGTTCTAAAAGGGTCTATGCCCAATGATATCATATTTCGTCATGATATCATAATGATATCATACCCATATCCAAGCTAACTTTTTGACAATATCTGATTCACTTCAATAAGCATCAGCGGTTCCAATTGAATAAGCAAGCACAAAAGGATTTTTGACATGTTAGCATAACACATGTACTTTGTCGGCTGAAAAGAAGAAAGAAACGAGTTCCCCTCTCATTATCGGTCCTTTGAATCTGACGGGATCATAGGGGACGAGACACCCTGTCAGAAAGTTCGTTGTCGCTCTATTTGGGTATCTTACATCATTTACGAAAAAACGAAAAGGACACAAGGGAAGCAGGAGTGTAATGATGCATACTTTATGGAAAAAGAAGGGTGACAAAACGAAAAGCTCGAAGCTGGATGCTGTCTTCACTCCAAAGAAATGAAGGATCGCGAAGATCGGTATTATTATGGGCTTAACTCGGGTAAATTCTGCCGGAACCAAATAAAATCCAAGTATCCGCAACGAATTACTTTATATGCAATTTATTTGTGCTCCACACAATATACTCCGCACAATATACAATATTTTCCCGAGACCAACAAGAGGAGAGATATGAAAACTGATTCAGCTTTTTCTTGTGCACTTGGCAAAGTAGAATTTCAGAACTAATTTTTGGGAATGACAAAACAAGAAAGCTACATGCAATCTCTCAAGTATGCCGGAATCAGGCAGGATGACAGCAATGAGGCTTTTTGATTTTTTGTCAGCACGTGTGTCACTTTCTTTTTGTGTGTTGGAGGAAGACCACGTCCATTCCGGGGAGAAATGTTCGAGTTCAGTTAAAAGTCATTTTGGGAAGTGAAAGAGTGCATACAAAAACCTTACAATTGCACTAACTGGGGCACAAACCACGTCCACAACAATACCACATCTCTTGAAAGTTTACAAGTGTAAAGTTCAAATGAAAGGGTGAGAGAGAAATAGACTGAGAGAGAACATATTTTAAAGAGTCAGTGAAAAACTACACCAGACACCAGTTATAAACATGGGCTGCATAAACAAGGTAATAATATAGAAAAATATTATATTTCTTTTGTCAATATTTAAACCAAAATTTTACAAACTTGACAAGCGTACTTTGATTTATTAAATTTGATTGATGTTTGAGTTTGATTAATTGACTTTTATACGTAGTGGATACTAATATGGACTAATATATATTTATGCAATTTTTAAAGTTTTTTTTAAATAATGAACAGGTTGAAGAACATTTATCTAAGGGCGCTACTTTATCTTCCGGATTTCCTTCGCGAGGAAAGGGACGCGGTCGAAAACAGGAACTCAAAGCAAGGGAAGATTATGATAAAAAACGTCGTAAGATGCACGAGTTGGACCCGGACGAAGCCAACATTAGCGAGGAGGAAAAGGCTAGACGACTGAAAGCCAAGAAAAATAGAGACTTTCGAGTGAGGAAGACGACAGAGTTGCAGAAAGTGAAAGACGAGAACAGTCGACTTCAAACTCAAATTGGGGAGAAGAACGCGAGGATTGCGAATCTGGAGGAGGCTCTATGTAAAATACATATTGAACTTGAAAAGGAGAAAGCGGAGAATCACAGACTGAGGAAAAAGTTGTTGGTCAAGCTTGTTGAAGAGGTGGGTGGCAATAATGCTTTTGTAATTTAGTCTAAAGACATTTTTCGACGTTTATGGAAAGACATACCAAGCGTGACCAAAAAGCTGAGTATTTTCATGAAAATTGAGAAGTTATTCATAAATTACTTAACAAATTACGATTGAGATGTGAACGTTGGTTGTTAATTGGAAACTAAAAGGTTTCAAGGGAATGAAAAAATGTGAAATGGGGTTTAATTCATCATGGGATTTTGGGATCAAGAAAGAAGACTGATATTAAAATTAATTTTTTTTTTTTCTGTTTTGATTTTGATTTACATAAAGATGGGAAGCGCGACCACTGACATGGGCAACTTTTCCTCAAATCAACACTACGATACCAGATGCCCTTTATTTGATCATCAGTCTCCACACACAGGCACACACACACAGATGAGGCTACACATCATCATTTCCCCATTTGTTTGCATGGATTGCAATCGCCCCTTTTCAACATATAATAAAAGTAACTAATTGTAAATAGCTTTAATACGTGATGGATAGCATTCCTTTCTTTGTCTGATGCATTTTAAATACGTAGCATTAAACCATAATGCTATTGCTTTTCAAGTTCTCAGAGTGGTAGAAGAGGCAGGTGCGGCAGGGATGTTCCTTTGTAATTAAGGTCTAATAAATCTAATCTAATAAAGGTTCATAGTTAATATACAAAATATACACAACGTCTCAGTAACGTGGTCAGTATATCCGAATCCGAGACACCCCTCTTGTCATGTCTCGTATTATCATCCACTTCATTTTTTTTCGCTGAATAATTCCAACGAAGAGATCGTCAACTATGGCTGAGCAGAAAGTAGTACACGAATATATCCATGATCTTTCTTTTCACACAGTTCCATATACTTTTCGACGAAAAAGGGTATAAGGTGTCTTGTATAACTCGTAGAGCTTCGTTTCATACAAGCAAAACACAATGTAGCTGAACAGTCGACAGTCAACAACTCGCCCAAATGAAACTCACAAAGTCATGATGCCAGTGTGAAAGTCACATCAGACTTCTTTACAAAAATATTTCTTTCAAGTAGCCACAACAAACTTAAGCCCCAATAAACATTGTGTGGATTTTTGGGATTACGAAAATCATGTTTGAACCGTTTGCTGAAAAGAAAGGAACATGATCTTCACGCATCTCGACTCGATCGATTGACAAGATTGAGTAGAAGTGTATTGTGTATTAGATTATTATCTGCATCACACATACACGTCAATAATACATGTGACATGGAAAGAAGAGGGGAGACGGGTCCATTCAATCTTTCAATATGATTGTCACAACCTTTTTTATTCTGGATATATCATTTAATATATTATAACATATACATACTTATTGAAGCTTTCGTTGAGGCAACGGGGGAAACTCCAATCGGCAATCGGAGCGAATTTTTTTAAAGGAATATTTTGGAGTTTGTTTGGACTGCTGTGGTGAAGATCGAAATCTATAATGGGATCTATATGGGCTTGCAGCTGCAGCTCACATTCCGTACAAACTGAAGAGAGTAAATTACCACGATCCACAAGCTGAATGCATGCATCAGAGGTTTCATAATGTTTTCATATTTCCTGAAGGGTGCTGCTTGAAATGGAATGTGTTTATATGGAGTCAGTTCTTGCCTCAATTAATAGCCCCCTGACGAAATTTTATATGCTATTATTGCAACATGAAGGTGCAAAGGTCTCTTATCTGAGAACAATAACGGTGTGTAAAATATTGATCATATAACCAACCATAAAATATATTCCTCTCACAAGATAGACAAGAAATGTTTTCACCACAAATTAGATTCCCCTACAAAAACAAATCTGATGGAGCAATATTTTTTTCATAAAAAATATCTTAATTAATATCGCGCATGTGGATAAGTCAGCAATTGACTATGTTAAGTCAAAGTAAAAGCGAATAACCTGACATCCAAAATAAAATATTTTCGTAGTACCTTCAATGATCACTTACACTCATCGTCACTCGTCAGGTGATCAGGCACACAATAATAAAAGTATACTCAAAAAATTCATAACAATCATTTTCTCTCCCACGATAAATAAAATATATACGTAAGATGTTTGTTTAAGACTCATTCACCACTCATAACATACCTGCCTCTGATCTTGAACTTATGAAGGAACAACGTCTTTATATTATGCACCCCGTCTCCTTTTTGTTATGTGATTATTTACAACGCAGTTTATTCAATGTTTCTCCAAGTTGCAAGTAAAAACCAATTAAAAGCATCTCATGAGAAAAGTCAGCCACATAACCTTCTTGTCTCACCTCAAATTTCCTTAATTCATTCGATAACTTGCTGGATTTTATGCAAATACAACCTTACCTGAACTCATCTTGCATTTGAAATCTTGTCGGAGGCACACGTAACCATATTTTAGGTATTTCGCAGTTGTGTTATATCTTAACTTAAATGGAATATAGAAACACGCGTTGTTCCCCAAGTTCAAGTCAATTGGAAAATCTGGTGAGAATGACTCACGGAATCGACATAAAAAAGAGATTGAGCTCCCCCAGACTAGACTCTGCTTCTATCTTCTCGCTATTATGGAGCTCCTCAAGACAAGACAAGAGCAAGGTTGCGTTGGATAGAGAGAGCTTTCCTTTCAATACTTCAGAATTATCTTTTGCCTTTTTGTAGAATGCACTTGAATGGGAGAAAGGGGCAGAGGGAACGTCGAGTAGACATTACTGAACTTCAATAGCGAGGTGCGTCAACTAACCAACCAATATTTTTTAAAGAAAACATTTCCTTTGTAACGTAAGATTCGGGTTGAAACGAAGCACATAATATTTTCGAAGGAAATTGCTTTAAATTTTTAATGATCAGATATAAACCACAAGTGTGCCGACTCATTCTCAGGATTGCAAACTGAATGGATAATAAAAACATTTTCCCTGCTCAGGTAATAAATTCTGAATTTTTGTATTCTTCCTAAAATTTGCTAAATTTTAATTACCTTGGATGGACCTTGCTCACCAATTATCACATTTGCGCATTTGCAGAAAATCCCAATTTGCAATCTGAGAACAAAAGTATACAGAAATATTGATCGGAATAAGTATTAAATGCATATGTTCACGTCCACATGTCAATTAGGAAAATACATGATTACAGATACTCGTGGGAAATATTTTTCCGAAAAGCAAACCTAACATAAAACTGGCGGAGTAATTGATTGTTTATTTTGTTTGATCAATGATCTGTGATCTAGACGCAAAAAATAATTGCTGAAATTTTTCCATTTCGAAAGTATATCAACCTGCAAAAGTCAATGCAAAATATGTTAGACAGTTGCATCTGGCAAAAAGTATATAAATATTTTCTTTCTCAAGAAAATTGTATATGCGTAAGAGTAATTTAAATGTCTTTATCCAGCAACTTTTTACAACTTGAATTTTTATGTAAGCTTGAAGCTACGAACAAAACTCAAAAGCAACAGTTTTCCATGTGGAATCTGTGCAGCTGCCAGCTGCACGTAATCCTCTCTCCCACAAGACGTTACACAACATTTATTCTAGCATCATTCCATCCTCTTTTCACGCAATTCATTGTGCAACTCACCCAAGTCCATTGCATAGCCAATGCCAATGGAAAATCTCATGAGAACGGCTTTTCTGCAAAATCCAACAAGTGTTAGGTTGAGCCGTATTTCATTAGCTAACTTCAAGGTAGTCGCATCAACTTGTTCCGAAGCTCCTCTCAGGCAACTTTTTTTTGTGCAGAGATCAACGTAGTTTTTTGAAGATGCTTAGATATGATCATTCATAACTTATCCAGTTCTCCGTTTGGATGCATTATTCGAGCAAACGGCATAATATTTTTGTTTCCAAAATATGCCAACGAGGAGAAGCTCACCTTGTGAGAATTCCTGTCACCTGCGTCGTCGAATTCTCACCTTCATCTAAATATTTTAGAGGTAATGAAATTTTCCTGTAAAAATTTCAAATCCGCTCTAATACTTTTTACTAATTTTTAAAAGCACCTTTCTTCCAGTTTCAAGTCACCCCAACCATGCCCAGCAACTGGTCCAATTACTCCGCCGCCGCCCTCAACCAGAGCGATGAGAACAACTCTTCCCTCTTCACAGATTCCCCCCTCTTCCCCCCAATTCTCCCTCTGGAACTTCGGGAAATGACCTCCGCCTCTAAATCCTTGCTCATCTGTCACTTTATCCTGTTCATCATCGCCACCCCCGCAAATCTCACCGTTCTCGTCACCGTCCACCGCCAATACAAGCTCACCCGCTCTCGCATTTCCCTCCTCATCCTCCACCTCTCGATCGCAGACCTGTTCGTCTGCTGCACAGTGATCCCCATCGAAATCTTCTGGAGAATGACAATCCAGTGGACGGGCGGAACAATGTTGTGTAAAGTATGCCAATTTCTTCGAGCCTTCGGTCTCTACCTCTCCTCCAACGTGCTCATCTGCCTCAGCATCGACAGATTCCTCGCGATCTGGTTCCCCTTAAAAATGCTCAACGGCCAAGGCCTTTCCCAAGTGAAAGTGATGCTGACTCTAGCTTGGATTTTCTCGCTGGTCTTCTCCTCCCCGCAAGCTCTATTGTTCAGTGTTGCCTCTCATCCCGAGTTCCCATCCTTTAAGCAGTGTGTCACAAATGAATTGCTTGGAACGTCAGGTCTTGGCCCGAAGATTTACAGCATTTTCTCAGTTTCCGTTTTCTACTTTGCTCCGCTCGTCGTGATTATTGTGACGTATTCCTTAATTACGGTGAAGTTGATGAGGAAGGTGAGGAGGGAGAGGGGACTCGGCTCAATTATCGAGGGAAAGGTGGTTACCCACTCTCGAGTCAGATTGATGAAAAGAAGGGAGTCGCCGCCGGGACATCATGATATTTCGTCCGAGGGGGAAACTGACAAGCAAGACAATAAGCTGTCTCCATTGAGAGACCTTGTTCCAAATCATCACATCGTCCTCAGGAGAAATTCTAATGCGCTCACGAGGGCGATGAATAGGAGTCTTGTCACCTCAGTTGTTATCGTGATTGTGTTTGTTTTGTGTTGGACGCCGTATGTGGTGATGACCATGTGGTAAGATTTGTGATGAAATTTTTTTTATCACAATTTTTTACGTTTTTACCAATTGTATAATTTGTTATAATTTTTACATTTTTTATAATGTCGCCAGGTACATGTTGGACTGGGAAGGTGCCGCAAGAGTAGATCCCGCCCTCCAAGACGTTCTCTTCGTCATGGCCGTAGCCAACTCCTGTGTTAATCCCATTGTCTATGGCAGCTTTGCGAAACATTGCTGTTGCTACGGGAACAGATCCAGACCACCAACATGATCAATGATAATGGCAAGTTTTTACGTAAAATGTATTAAAGTAGCTTTCGATACCGATATTGATTTCGTGGCGAACCATGTTTCTGAACACGTTTGGTGGGAAAAAGATTTCTTGATAGATTTCGCTCATTTCTTCAGTCGAATGTTATAACTTATAAGTATTTTTTAAAGTCTGGAACTAGTATCTCATTGACAAAACGCGGCGTACGTCTAGTCATGTCATATAACCTTTATTGAAGTATATTGTATATTTGCAGAAAATGTGTACAGTTGGTGTTATAATAATAAGTTCTTGTCCGAATTTGCTCAATGGGATTTTTTAAAAATCCACTCATGCCTCATGTATACGATGTACTATTCATGTATGTGCAATATGCATTAAGCTTTCTATTAAATAAACTGCTCACAATCACAAGGTTGTGTATATGTACTTTTGTGAAATTAATATGATCTCAATCGCCACGGGAAATTTATATAAAACATAAAAATTGTTCGCAACGGGTAATTTGAGGTACAAAATCTTGTTCACACGAGTTGTCCACAAGGAACGTGTTAGTTTATGTGTGCCTCGTTAGTGACCTTCATATAGAATATTAAACTCCTTGTCTCTCTCGTTGTACTTCAATCCAGTTCAGTTAAATTTCAATTTCATCATTTTTCTTCTCGAGAGAGGAAAAGTGTGGAGAAAATTCTCTAAAGCATAATACACAATTCATTCAAATCATATTTCACAATCACAACTACGATCCAAAGAATACAGATAATAAATATACCACGACATTCCATAAGAAACTTGTTTGTTAAAAAAATTGTTTCAAAAAAATTCCACTCCATAATCCATTATTATCAATATGGATTATCAACAATCAACATGGAATAAAAGCTCCACTTTCTGGGAGAACTTTTCGCATGGATAAAATCGAAACAACTCAAAATAAGTGTTAGCTCACTCACCACTCACCTGTTTCCATTGAACAAAAGCAGGAAAAAAGTAAACTCGTTTCAAATTGCGACTCTACAACAGGCTTCGCATCGGCGAAACGAATCCCAAAAGTCAATGTCAAATTCAGCACGGGGCTTTGTCTCTTGTGTGAAGAAGGGAGTGAGAGAGAGAGAGAATGAATACTTACAAGTTGTTAGTGATCGACGAGTACCGAGCATGGTGGTATTACGATAAATCAACATCATGTATCATTATTTCCCCTTTAATAAAATTATACTTTTGGATAGGACTGAATCGAGTAGGAAAAGTCGTGTTTATATCTAATTCACTCACGATCATACATCACGATCACGTCACAACCACAACGCACAAACTCACAGCACAAGCTTGTCCAAAGACTTGAGAAACCTTTTGTGAGAAGGACTGGCGATTGGAGTGGAGTGGAGACTGGAGCATGAGCACATGTTATGTATGTATGAATAGATTATAATTCCGATGTGTAAGATATGTTTATTCTATTGCTCAACATCGGTCGCTCTCGCTGACCACCGTGTGCTAATTGTGAAGCTAGAAAATATGAGAATATAGATACATGTAATGTGATGTTGTGAACGTGAGAAAATTTAAATTCCAGTCCAGCCGTCCAAGTATAATATACAGAAATAATAATTTTATTATAAAAATAAATATTTACATGAATGATGAGCAAAACGAATGTAAGCATAGTTTAATCATTAATATGCATGAAAATTTAAGTGGTTTTACATCCTTCATTTAGTAGCAATAATTCTTTATCTTGGCATTAATTAAATTAATTTATAGGTTGCAACGAGCAATCTTTAACTAAACAAGAAAATGTGTAAAAAATATATGATGCAATTCATTAGCCAAAAGCTGCATTTCTCTGTCCAAACGAGAATTTATTATGTGTAGATCTATCGTCACCTCATCCCATAAGAAAATCAATTGTGTAAGTGAGAATAGTGTCCATGATATCCAGTCCAGTGTGCTTCTTCATGTGGAAGAATCGGCCAATGCAGAATCCCACTGTGTGCATAGACTTTAACTGCCTGCTGCATTCAAGCTTCATTCCCTTGTGTAGTCTCCCTTTCCAATGGGCAATCACCTTCGACGACTTGACAAGTGGAACGGTCGCATGCGCATAGAAATACATGATCAGCCCCGTGATGAATATCGGCGTGAATCCAAGCATGAGCAGGATGATTAGCTCGAACTGGTCGTAGAACTTGATGATTCCGTAATTGGCCAAGACGGTGAGGGAGATCCCTACAAAGTGTGTTACTGGAATGAACCAAATTGCCTGGTCATTGGAACAAGTCATGAAAATCCTGAGTTGATTATGTCTTTGGAATGCTTGCTGAAACCGGATACTCTCTTATTTTTCAGCCAGTCTTTGTTGTCCAAGGACTGGGAGTGGGACAAGTTGAGAATTTTTTTTCGCGAGTCGCCTCCAAGTCCAAGACGGTTTTGAAGATTTGAAGGTCAATATGAGTTTGTAGAGCCAGTCATCCTCTCTCAGTTTTCCTCGGGAGGATGGGCTCACACACTGAAGCCAGTTCTGAGTTGTCAAGTTTTCCATCGCGGAACAGCTGGAGAGCATCATGAGGAGCTGGACGAGACAGACGACAGCTCCGTACCAGACGAAGATCAGATATAACCGTCCGTAGATGACTGCTTCGTGGAAATCTGGGATTCGGGAAGACAGTGGCCAGGGGAGACCATCATGTTTAACTCCATCCTCGAGAAGAATTTTCGTCACCAGCTCAGCGCCTTTTGGGACGGAGTTCTGTCCAAACTGAACCAGGAGATGTGCAGTTGTAGCCCGACTCCGAGGAGGTATGAATTCGCCATGATTTCTTCAGGACTGGGATTCGTTGACACTCGGAGAAGGTATATGAGTCGGAGAAGAATAAAGAAGGTTGTGCAGACTGTGACTAGTTTGCCAAAATGATAGGGGATTAGAAGGGAAGATTTATGGGGAACGAGGATACCTCTCCTCTTGTCCAGGGTGATTGGGAGGTGAAGCACTTTTTGGGTGAAGGAGATGACGTTGAAGCAAGCTTGACCAAAACCCATAGTTTTGTTGGGGGTTTTGAAAGTAACTGAAGGAAGGTACAAGTATTTGATACGTCGTTTTTCTAATTTCTCGATTACATAATTTTCTTGTACTTTTCCACTACTTTTCTTCATCGTTTCGCCTCCGTGCCCATTTCATGTCACGAGCTTCCACTCATCATGATTATGGTTATGCGAAGTTGGCAAATAAATCTCAATGGCCATTGTCAAACCACTTGCCCTGGCCGCTGGAGAAGAAATATATAATTTTCTGTGTAAAAAGATAAATTCAACAAACTTTCCAAGTCTAGGCATATTTTTCTAGAGGTGCATATCCTTATCATACATTTCACAACCTAGTATGTTTATGATCAATGATCAATATATGACTTGGCTTTTCATGCTTGTACATGTAGAAATAAGGTACTGAATATATGAATGGTTGGGGTAGAATTCTTTGCTTTTGTCTTTATGTACGTCTTCATTAATACGATATTGATGAAATTGCGACATCCACTACTTCCTGTACGTTCGAAAATATGAAAAGGGCGAACGAGGGTGGGGCTCAAAGGAACTAAAGACGTTATACTCTCCATTCTCCAAACCCAGATGCTCATTTTGATATTTACGAAAGGTAATACTTAATAACATAAGGATTCAAGTGATGTCTGCAAGCTGTGCATGTGCATGGTATATGATGATATTACTCCCTGTTTACGAAATAGGCATAACAGCTCTAACAGGAAATTGATATTTGAGTTATTATATTGACTTGAACTAAATAGTGCCGCCAGCGGTCCTCTTGCAAATGAGCACCTAATTTGCATATTTTCGAAAATTCTTATGCACAATTTTTCTACCAAAAAAGCTATTTTTTATATTATCATTTTTCGATATTATACAAATTAGAGATATGTTATTACTCATAAAGTGTTTCGAAATTATGCAAGTTAGTGAAATGCGAAATTTCAAATTAGTATCATAGTTGTATGTGCTTTCTTATGGAGTTACACTTACGATGAGTACGGAATTTAACACTGTGGATGATACTCACTTTTAGATGTAACTATGTATTATTTAGTTAACAATGTGCAAAATATTTTCTAATTTTTTGACTGCAAACAAAATGATACATTGACATTGACAAGTGGACAACTGCACTGCACAAGGAAGAGAAGGTGTTTTCTGCTATGTGCCAGAATTTGTAATGGTAAACTAAAATGAGATGGGACTTTTGACAGGTAAATTCTTAATCTTGTGTACGAAACCCGAATGTAAACTCATGTCTTCAAGCCCTGAACTTTCCTTCTCAACCTGATCTCCGATCAGAAATATGAATTTTTTTGGGTGGGATGCACACCTGGTTTCCTGGTGAAGAAGTTGCAGCTTCCTTTCTGATTCTCTTCGGATGTTCAGAGATGATCCTTTTTGATCTTTTTGACAATACAATGGACAGATTTTGGGTGAGACGTGACGTGGCGTGTATTCTGATTATGGCTGAGATTCTATGTGGGTGTTCATCTTGGTATCGTTTTTAGTTTTATGGTATGAGTAAATACCTATGTATATTATTATTATATCCCAAATACCTTTTAGTATATGGCGAGTCTCTCATTTTCCGTCATTAAATCAAACGTGAACTGACCCCACTTAACGTAATTACACACACTCAACACTAACATTCCATGGGTAGAAAAAACAAGTTTTTGTTTGTTTCATAAATTTTTATTGGGTATCATCATGTACTATAAATCATCAATTTTGACATTTAGGAAACCTCCTACTCAAACTCGCTTGAATACAAAAAAATGCACATTTTCCTTGGTCGACTGATTGTCCGTCAAAGCACTTCACACTGCCAGACAAAATGTCTATAAGAGCAGGCCTTCAATTCTTTGCATAAGTGAAACGTCTGAAAGACAAAAACTGGCTATCGCCAAATAACAAGATATACACGACTCAATGCATTAGTCTTGTGATAGGAACACATCTCTGCAATAACTGGGAATATTCGTAGCCTTGACTGCACCTCAGTTCCAGCACCCCATAATTCCAGTTTCGTCGTTCCAAACGAATTTCGTATCCGTGATCGCCTTTGTTGTAGTCGAATTGCTCTAGAGAATTAATGATTTCATCTCGAGCTTCGGATACCTGTGGGAATTTTCGAAATCTGCATTATTTTATGGAAGTTGTATGCAAAATAAATACTTGCTTTATGAGCAGGAGTGTGTCACGAGAAATGCACTTACGTGAATTGCAACAGGCACAACCAAGCACGCAACAAGAAAGGAGAATGCACGTTGATGGTATCCCATTTTGCAAATTTGGTGAGGCTTCTTCAAATGTATCCTGCTATAAATACGATTGAGAGTAGTTAGTATGGCCCTGCCTATTCCTCAGTTGACCTCATTTGACCTTTCGTCCTGTTCAGACAGGAAAAACGTTT
>JAQFZW010001342.1:0-28689 GCA_034687055.1 Heteromurus nitidus
TAGAATGCGCCTAAATGCACGTTTGGATTTTTTGACTAGATGCTCACTGTGTGAACGAGACAGCCGAGAGCAAGAGGTGTGCAGAAGTGTATACATAATACAGCTCAGCCCAGTCAGAGTAAGCGACATGCTTTGCTATGTGTTTTAGATGGTGGCGTCGTGTGATATATGTTACTCTGTAAACTTTAAAGTTAAACTTTGCCAAGTCAAGTCTCCCCTCTGTAGTGTCATCCAGACAAAATTAGTACCCCATACGAGTATGGAGTAATAATGATTTATATCGATCATGAGAGAACAACTAATTATACTATACGCTTTTATTTTAATCTTTGTATGAGAACGATACACTTTGAAATCACAACGTAAAACTTAATAGTACTATCAAAATGATTGCCTTGAGTGGTCTGGTTATAGTTCGAAATGTTGACTTTTTAATAGTGGCCAGCCACATGTACTTATCGTATACAATGAGAATCTTCATACGCTAATTGTTTCTTGTTTCATCAGAATTAGTTTCCTTTAAAATTCCTCCATACTCTTCTGGCAAAACTGAAGGGTCAATATAATTTTCCACATCTTTACGCCATTCTTCCAGAGAGGTATACAGTATAAATTTTCCAAGAGTTTTTGGAGCAAAAATTCCCGAAAGTAGTCTCAAGAACGCTGGGAAGAACCATGGTGTGTTGACACAAATCAGTTTAAATAGTAATTCTGGATAGTAAGCTTCATATAATCCCTACACCAGAAAAAAACACCAACAAAGCCCAAATGTACGGGATAAACAAATTTATTTTGTTTTTAAGGTTTTAAAATCTAATCTGCAAATTTAGACTTTTAAAAGCTTACCGCAACAACACAAAACTTCTTCATTGCTACAATTGTCATAAAAAGTCATTAATTGAGCGCAGCTAATAAATAATTGTCTTGAATTTTCCAATAATTGCAAATACCTGCCCAACTAAGCATTTGTCCGTAAGGGAATCCCTTCAAGTCAGAAATCATAAGAATTTGAGTCACCGGAGGTTGACCATGCTTTCTCTTTCTATTTTGAGAGGAAACCGCGTTCTGTATTGACTCCATAAACTTGTTGATAAACAATTCAAATCCGTCCTCTTTCTTATGTTCTGCAATTTTCCTAAAGTCCCACGTACATCCAGGGATGAGTAACACTGCGAGGAAGAAAATATTAGGATTAAGGTATCGTAAAAATCATGGATTTCAATGTAGATGCTAAAGACAACTTTTCTTGGCTGGCTCATCTAACCTGGCTGACCCAACTTATCAGTTACTTCAGGATAACTGAATATATATTCTTCATCAAAAAACGGATCTACTGGTTGCTCCAATATTTCGTTCATTCTATTCTTCTTTCGCCACTCGATTGCCTGCAACGATAAACAGATTTCCAATTCCTTTTACATTTAACGCCATTCAATAATGCTTTATTGAAGTTAAACTTGATGGTCTACTCACATTTAGCAGCATACCCTCTGCCTTGTCTACATTTAGATCTCGTGCTAATGTGGTAAAAACAAAGGGAAATAAAAATGTGATAAATTTCCAACATTGGAAAAGGGAAGTTTACATCAACTTTCTCTACTCACCCCGTATCCATCGGAGAAGAAAAGCATCTTGATCTTCTTCTGATTCGGATGTTTCACTTGAGGGCAAGTTACACCACACTCGGGTTCGCAGCTAAAATATGCAAAAAAACACACCAAGAAGCTACAAGCACTAAAACATGTACCTACTTCATTGAAAATATTTCTCCGAACTTCGAACAAACCTCTTTCACAAGTTCCTTCTCTTCGGGAGTTATCCATTCCATTTGATAATCTGTTTGGGTAACTACCATGCCTGTACAGTTCCACAGAAAGTTATAAAGACAAAGACGACAATCACATAAGTGCTCGAGCTCGATTAAAAATGACTCAAGCCACGAAATTTACTTTTGTAATAAAATGCCAAAGTTGTGTAACACTTGTCAGCAGCGAGAATATATATGCTGTTAGCTGTTACGACCTCCGCAAAGACATAGGATTTGCAGTAATGATTAGCTCCAAAGTGACTATAAGAACTTAAGCCAGCAGCAAGCAAAAACTTGTCTTCACTTCTGAATCCTGCTCAACGCAATTTGTTAGATAATGGTTTCATACGGCGTACTACAATCTACAATGTATTCAACAAGTATGAATGCACAATTATGTTTTACTAGAGTGTGCCCGTTGCACTCTTACGCGTACAACATACTGGTTCTATTCAAATAGGAAGCCAATTTGATATTATATCTATGTACTTCAATAGTTACCCTTACTCTATTTCCTCAAGAAGGCCAACGTAATTAAGAAATTTTTTCTTGGGAAAATCGTTTTTGGGATACTTCCGAGTAAATGCTTAAGCAATAATATTCAAAGTTTGAACCCCAAGGTGTCATGTTACTGGTTTGTTGTTGTTGTTATCTACAAACAGTGGTCAAAACTTGCTTCATTTGTTTCTTAATGTGGCTTTCGACCATGAATTCAATTTAATAAAGCATTTCCTTCCCCTTTGTCCCACGAACAGATATATCAGATTCAGAATGTTCACACGAAACCTGTGATAATTTGTCTGACAAATTCATGTACATAAATATCGAATATAATATTCCATTGCAATAAACTGTCAGTTTGTTAGATGTTAACGGAACTTGCGCATTTTATTTTGAAAATCTCAAACAATGTGGCTGATATGGTCATATAAAACCTCATTAAATCTTTTCACTAGCTTTTTGGCCTTTTCAAATTGTAAATGCTTATTGATTCGTATTTATACAAAAAAAATCCAAACCAAGGTCCCTACTTGTGAAAAATGTCCCCAGAGCACCTCGCATTTCCAAAAAAGAATCCAAGGTCGCCTTGCAGGACAGACAGAAACACAAACAGAATACTGCTTTTATGTGTAAAAGATGGCAAATCCCATGCATTCTGAAACAAGAAAGTCTTTAAGTTGTGTACTAGGTAAAACACAGCCGCCGGCTATTCTTACACTCAAAACTGCTCCAACTCGGATTTATATCGGAGCTTATTTACATTCCAGTTGCACTTGATGTTGCTCCACCAAGAAAAAATACAGATGTTATGAACAGCGTTAATGTAGATAATTCATGTATGTACGTAGTTTGAGTATTGATTTATTTAACGTGCAAAAACGGGTTCAGTACATAATGATTTTACAATCTCCATGTATTTTGCCAGTTTAAACTGGCCCTGTTTATAGGTGGTTGTGGTTGTAACAAACCACTTTTTTTAGTTTCTTTTAATTAAATTCACAGAGGAAACTTGGTAATAAAACAAGACTTTGGAAGATGTTACAAAATATTATGTATACCCGATGCATAGTATTGTGTGTGTTGTAATAGGGTATCAACTTGTTTTAGTGCCTCCGTACTCTTTTGGTAGAGTTGACGGGTCAACAAAATGTTCAACATCCTTCTGCCACTCCTCCAGAGATGTGTACAGTCTAAACTTGCCAAGTGTTTTTGGAGCAAAAATTCCCTTAAACAGTCGTACGAAGGCTGGGAAGAACCAAGGAGTGTTGAAACAAATCAACTGAAATAGTAATTCCGGATAGTATGCCTCATATTGACCCTACAACGGAAATAACAACAAAAAAGTAATTGGTAACAGCTCCTACATTACACTTCGGAATTGTTAATCGTATATCAATTTATGTTGAGTATTTATTAAAAATTTACCGCGAAAGCATAGCACTTCTTCATCGCTGTAATAATTAAGCAGGAAGTTACAGCAAACATGAATGAACGAAAAGTTTTTAAAGAAATTGGCTCAAAGAATCTTAAACTATAAACCTGTCCAGTTAAGCATTTGTCCATATGGATATCCTTTGAGATCAACAATTCCTACAAACTGAGTTACCGGAGGTTGGTCACGACTTCGCTTCGTGTTTTCCATCCAAATAGATTGTTGGATGGATTCCATAAAGATGTTGAGAAACAACTCGAACCCATTCTCCTTCTTATTTTCAGCAATTTTCCTGAAGTCCCACTCTTTCCCAGATGCGAGATAAACTACGTTCATTTATAAATCAAACGGAATGGGGAGTGAGGTCTGCGGTCCGGTTGAATTTTTGCAATTTTGCTACGTTTAATTAATTATATAAATCTAACTTGGCTGTCCGAACTTATCGGTTCCACTGGTATACCATGGATAAGCTTCTTTAAAGAATGGGTCCATGTCGTGTTCAAAAATGGAGTGCAAACCATTCTCCTTCCTCCACTTCAAAGCCTAAAATGTTAAGTTTGATTAAAAAGGTTGCATAAATTCTGTTGGGAACGGTTCCTTCGACTCACCTTAAGCAACATGGCTTCCGCATTGTCTACATTATGCTCTCGAGCTAATAAAATAAATAAAATATATAAAACTACAGCCAGTTCCTATTTAGAAAAAATATCTCCATAAATGTAAAACATACCGCGCAACCACCTTACAAGGAACATGTCCTGATCCTCTTCTGATTTCGATGTTTCACTTGAAGGAAGTTGACTCCAGACTCTAACTCGAAGCTAAAATTATAACACAGTATTTAATCCGATTAAAATATCAAGAATATCATCATTCGATTCACTACAAGTCGCACCTTCTTCACGAGATGTTTCTCCACTGTCGTTATCCGCAGAGCTTGGAAGTCGGCGACAATGTCAAAGTTCACCATTTTGTTGCTTGTGATGTTGTGATGTTCAACGGACGATGAGAGTTTTGCTTCGTAAACCGACAAGAAATGAAATGAAAAGCTTTTCCTATTTTCTGTTCTAAATATTTAATTTATGGAAGGTTGCTTGCGAAATTGCCTACGCAAGCCTTTATTGTCTTCTCAGGTACATTATATAGTTCATAATATAACATAGAAATCCAAGAAAATTTTAATCTCCACGAAATTTTGATCTTGCAAAGACATATTATCAAGCTCTCACATTCCCACACAGTCCAGATTCTTAAAGAATTCTTCCAGCCTATGTTTTTAACGTGTGAGTCAACGTCAGCAACTTTGGAAGAAAAGGCATTGCCTAACTGGCAGTGATGAAATAAATATCATTTTGATGGAATCTCCTGCCTGTTGTGAGAGTGTGAAATATTGGCAACATATGTATCGTCAGCTTATATAAATTGCAAAAGAGGTGTACATATGTGTTGATGAAACGGTTGGACCGAAATGAAGATGAAATTCATTATTAATTTATTTCAAAATTACATTTTATCATGTTACTATCATCATTTTTATCTACACTGGAGATTTACTCCTTTATTTTATCATGAAAAAATGTTAGAAATTCTATCCTTCTGTCATTGGCTCCAGTTAATTTGCTGAGCCACAATTTTTACGATCTCCTCGTCGGATCATCCGGTCGCTTCCACAAAGCCGCTGCAATATACCAGTTAATGAGAACATTCACCCCCGTAGGGACACTTTTCGGCTTCACCGAATACCCCGTCAACTTCGCAGCGACCACCCTGAGCGAAGGAATCGTCTTGAGGAGCTCCTTCCTCATCGGCGTGTTCAGTCCCGCATAAATTTTCAATCCATGAAGGAACTCCTCCGCTTGTGGATACAACCTTGAGAGGACAATCAACATTCGAAAGAGCATCACCATTCCGAACGCTGCATCCATGATGTAAAAGAAAACTCCAAAGTAGTCCATGTCAGGCTCCTTCAGCAGCTGAATCATCATAAAAACGTCCAGCACAAATTGAATGTAATTGATCCCCTCCGGAATCCCCATCACTTTCCCAATCCACTGATTGTGGAACTGTGCGGAAATTACAATTTTCTTGTAATCTTCAAGCAAACTTTTAATATTATATTCCGTCCCGTGAGCCCTAATTCTGGGGTCAACCTTCTTGGCCTGCTGACCTTTGTTGAGACGACTGATGTCAACTTGCGAGATTGTTTTACAATCGATGGAGGAAACACTGGAACTGAAGCTGGGATCCATTCCCACTGCAGACAATGACGACTTGCTTGATATTATTATGGAGCTTAGAGCTTTATTCATTTCCTCCAAAAGATGTTGGTAGCTGCAGGCAAATGACTCTGCGAGGACCATTGTGAATGCTTGGTAAGCATATCCGTGACACATGAATGCGCACTCGTGCAAGCAGAAGATGACTCGGAGAAGGAGCGTATCCCCTGGAACGATGGCGTAAGTGTTGAGGGCATACTTGGGCGTGCTAAAGAACTGGATAACGAGGGCAAGCGTTCCAAAGATGCATACTCCTCTGGGAAGACAATTCCAAAGCAATTAACAAGTGAACGAAACGAATAAAACTCGAAATTTCTAAATAAATAAATAAAATTTTACCCGTAACCACAAAAATTGATCATATCAGTCCTCGTAATTTTCCGAGCTGCTTCTTTAGGTCTGCCCAACTTCTTGTAAACTTGCTCCTGTAACTCCCACTGCCTGTACAGATTCTCCCAGAGGGGGTACTTGAAGAACCAAACCATGCATTCGATGAAAACATGAGCATACATACTCATCCAATCCCAGATTGACATTTGGTCGAGAAAGTGAACCTCCACTCCGAGGACACCTCGATACGTCAACGAGTGGTAAATAAACTTGGATAAATTGTTGGTCCAAAAGAGCCAAAATAGGAAGACACCTATTTTCCCCTTTCGAATCTTGTATTGGCCTTTCTCCGTGATGTCGATGTAATAGCGACATACCCCACAACCAGCCAATGTACGCCACATACGGCGTTGGAAGTTTGTGAAACTTTCCACCATTATACCTTTTGTAAATGATATCCCCGACGCTGACACAAATGTCAAATACCCTCGAAATTTCTTCGTCGTCCGGTTTTTGTAGTTTCGAAGTTTTGGGAAAGAGGGCTTATCAAATTCAAGCGGCGGTGAAAGTTTGATGGTACTGAATCTGTGTGACATGAAGCCGTTCCTCTAATTGAGATTGCTATTGCTCGGTTTAATGCAATCTAAATCATTTGGTAAAGTGCTGAAGTACTTAACTGACAATCAATCGGTAGCACGTCTTTGAAATTGAAATTTTCAACAAGTTATGCAATGCATAGGGTTGGTGGCTTACGATTAGTGGAGAAATTTTAAAATACGATAAGATCAGTGGTTGTTAGTTGTTCTTCTACGAAAAAACGAAGTCCTAACCACAACCACATGTATAGTATCTACTACTACTACATATTTACAAGGTTTGATAACTTCCTAAGCGAAAGTGACAACCTTGCCATGGACAAAATAATGTACCTACTTTTGCGTAAAAGAAGGAAATCTTGATGGTTGAAGTTCGATCAATACAAGCCGTCGTTCTTATGTAAGCGACCTACTCTGTGAAACGAGAGTTGTTAAGAAGAAAGTATAAATGTTCAATTAGTCAATGAAAATATCAAGGAATAACACAAAATCAAATGATATTTATTAGATTAC
The DNA here is from genome assembly GCA_034687055.1 of Heteromurus nitidus. Taxonomy (NCBI): domain Eukaryota; kingdom Metazoa; phylum Arthropoda; class Collembola; order Entomobryomorpha; family Entomobryidae; genus Heteromurus; species Heteromurus nitidus. Next base: position 7,456 of record JAQFZW010001342.1, read on the forward strand.
TAAAAAAGGGATAAAGGTAAAAGAAACAATGTGACTTGGTCACAATTAAGATTTTTTAAATGAGTGTATACGTTAGGATTCCAAATCTTATCGAAAACCTTAAAACACGCAACACAAGTTTTCTCTCTCCGCTAAACTTGTTTAACTAACGATTGCAATTATTGCAGATCGCTAAATGGAACTTAGATACAGAATGCAAAGCACTTCATTTCGAGTGCACAATATACTTACTTATCTTGGAAAAGCACGAATGCTACAAAATTCGACGGAGAGAAAAAAGTGGAAAATAATTGAGAATATCCAGTTTGTTATCGGGGTTATGTAACTTGGTCTAAAAATAAAGGTTGGAATTAGGAGAGGACACTCGTTGGCGTTAATGTATCAGATCGAAAATGAAAATGTACTGTGGCAGACGTCGCTAAACCAAATCTTTCAATCTGACCCGTGACAATGGTTTATTAGAAAGTTTTCATATACCGTTCCATTCAAAAGAATGGTTGATATTAAGTTGCAGATATTATGACTAAAGATAATCTATCTATTCCCTAATTATGGTTGATTTTAAATTCTCATTTAAATATTCCTGCATGCGGAAAATGTACAACTTCGATATATTTCACATTTTGACGAACTGCACCGCTGCACTAATACCGATACTTTTGGAAATCCAATCAACGCAATCGTGAAGGGGCCAAAATGGACTACCAAATTTGATTATGGAAGCCAAGCTGTTATAAATTATTCGCAAGTTATTATTTGTTACTTATATATTCTATAAATTTAAATTTGGAACTACGACTAACTAAGGACGTCTGGTGCGCTTCCTCAGTGGGGGTCTGACAAACTTGTAATTATTATTTCTTGTATTAAGAGAGATTGAGAGGAAAGAGTGGCTTTAAGAGGGTCATTTATTTCAGATTACCATTAAGACACGTTGTGTTGCATTAACCATCACCCTTCACTCAACGTTCTCCAAACCTCCAACTTTACCAATTTTATACACACAATGTCTTGTTTGTTAGTGGCAACTCAGCATGAACTTTTTCCCAATTTCTCGTGGCGAGTATACTTTCGACGTACAATGTATTTACAATTAATCAATCCGTCGACCTGCATGAAAATCTTATGTATTCTGGTAATCAGTTTTTATGTACACTTGATGCATATGCATTTCAGTAGTTCTGTTTACTTTACGACAACTTTGACATTTGAGCTTCATATGCTCAACTCGCGACACACCATGGATAAAAATGGATGTCCTTAATTGTGGATTGAGGTGCTTTCTTCATATTGCAAAGCTGGCATATTGGCATTTAGAATGATGTCTCAATGCGCCCCAATAATTCAGCACATTTGTAATTGCGAAAGAAACTGTTAGTTTTATTTTTCTTACTTAAATTATAGTACAAGTACAAACATGGTAGCAAAAATACCTCAAAAAAATTGTCACGTATGCATATGAACATCATGTAATATGCGTTGGTGGTATATTTATACTTACAGAATATATTGTAACACTACATTTATCAATAAATATGATACACATTTCGAAAATAGAAGAGAAGTATTATTTTGTCGCTCATTCACCACGCATCGTCGCTCACACATGCAACAGCAGCAAATTAATTTTAGTATTTTAATTATAAAAGTTGTCATCTTAAATGAATAAATAATACAACACATATCATCTCTGCCCTGTTCTTGTGTCCCGTATCGTATTAAAATCTCCATCTCAGGTCTCATTACACTTGCGTTCAGCCATATGCGCTGCTCTAATATTTTTCAAATCATTTTCATCTTCCAAAAAACCTTAGATTTTCGTATTCGTGTTGTTGGTAAATGTTCTTCACTCCGACTCATTTCCATTTTTACTTGTTATTATCCTTGAGTTCTCCTCGCCTTTGTTGTGTTGTAAGCTTGGATGAAGGGAAGTGGAGGTGGCTCATCCTGCTTGCTCGCGTATTTCGGTCTGCACACACAACCGCTCTCAACAAGAACATAATCTTGACCTAAGGCACACAAAATATATTTTCAATCAACGTTCAAAAATACTTATTCCAATTTCAATCTGGGTTCGTAACGCAACGCTAAAAAATTGTTTTTACCAGTCAGCGTCACCGGACCCAAAGGAATCACGAGAAACAAGTAAGGCAAGTATGTTTGTACACAATCTCCATGAATAACGTCGCATTCAGTAGTCCTGTGGTGTACAAAATAGAAATTATTTGTTTATTTTTTAACGAAAAAATATAGCTCTTTTATAACCAAATTTGCCTTTTTTGGCTGAGAGGAGCAATAAAAAATAAGAAGGCTTCTCTACAGTCATAAATCATTTGAATACCGTTACCTACCTAAAAATACAATCATATATGCATAAAAGAGCGAGAGATATATTTTTATGCATGCGTAAACACGTTGTTGAGATGCATTTTATGAATGCAAGATGAAGGTAGGTAGAGTTTTTTGAGTGTGGGAACGGGACTTACTTGCACACTTGGAAAACAACCTGTTGCAAAAGATCTGGGAACTTTTGGACAATAGTCACAGGTTGTCCAGATGTAAGGGAGATGCCATAAAGTGGAGCCGTTGTGTTATACGTAGACGGACAGAGTCTCGACGGCACACAGCCTCCTTCACTTGGAGGGCCACCCATGCCCATGCCCATGTCACCTTCGTTGGGATTATTTGTGGTGCTCGTGGACGTGGTCGTGGTAGAAGTCGACTCTCCGCCAATGTCACTCTTGAAACTGTGGTGGTAGTTGAGTGGTTGTTGATTTCCTACGCGTTTGTTGCCCCTGCCTCGGACCGTGTACGCATGGCCCTGTCTGTTGAGGGAACGACCTTGTCGCGCAGCACTCCCAGCCTCCACATCCTCCTCAACTTGGCTGTGTGCATGATGGTGGTGGTGACTATGACTCAGCGAGCCGAAAAAACTTGACATTCCCCCACCAAATTCCTGAGCTTCGAAACTTTTCAGAAGGATTTGCCTCGTCGTTTCAGGGTTTATCAAGCCAATATCGGCTCCACCGTATTCCTCCGCGAAGAGCGTACGCGGATTCCGTTGTTTTGATGCGATTTTAGAGGCAAGATCCCTAAAAAGAAGAATTTTATGCTCTCGTAAAAAATCTCTCATTAAAAATGCGTTGATGATTGCAAAAGACGTAAAAAAAGAAAATAATTTTAGTTTTTTTTCTTTACCAAGGATAGGCATTCCCATCTGGACCAAGTGCTTTAGGATCTGCTAGAGCATCCCCCCAAACATACTTGAGCTTCCCGTTCGCACTCAAGTCACCAGCATTCTCTGGGAGGAGATTCGCGGGCGGTGATCGGGACGAAAGTGATAAAACGCTCTGAACAACTAATAAACTCAATAAAACTGTTCTCTGAATTACTGCAAAACGGCTACTTTGACTGCCGATAACGACGCTCCTCCTCTGACGACTCACACCTGCACCGAGAGTGCACATCACAGCAGTAGCTTCCATTTTTTATGGAGAAAATTCTTGCTAAAAAAAGAGTTCTGAAATTTCTTGTTCACCAGAGTCACACATGCAACTTTTGTCACCTTTTGTTAGTTTGCCCCAGGGGAGAAATACACGTCAGCTCGTACACTTTTATTATTCCGGTAGCCTTTTGTCACATCACATCCTTTCCCCAAACGATATGCTCACCATTTAAAGGCACATTTGCATTTGTGTACACTTTAATTACACTCGTGTTGCTTCCTTCTTCTCGTCACCTCTCTCCATGGATCGCACATGTGTGAAAAAGTCCGTCGCCCTTCCTTCGCCAGATAAAATCTTCTCACAACAAACAGACATGAAAACAGGCTGTTCTTCACAGAAGAGTCTAATTGTCTGCAATCACTCACTCAACACCTCTCACCGTGTGCAATGCAATAGCAGGCCAGACCACTTGAGAGAAATATCCCTGAGCTTTTTGTCCCAATGAAAGGAGTGAAGATGTGCCAGGTGTTCTTATTGTCAAAATATATTTCTCTCTCTCAAAATCCCACTCGGTTCGTGGTTCTTCTCCTTTTCACAATTGAGCCAACTGTTGTGACAATTCCGTCTCTCTCTCCTTTCGACTTTTTGGAAAGGAAGGAAGCAAGTTTTCTTGCTGTAAAATCCACTCTTCTTCTTCTACTCTTCCTCTTCTTTTTCACAGGTAAATCACCTTTTCCTTCTCACTCGAGCAGGTAGACTGAAATGAGGAACACGAGAATGATAGTGAGCAACTGTCACTTTCCGTCTTGGACGAAAAAGAGTGATGCTCACGATGATGGTGAGTGAGGATGATTTTCTATTGATGGATGGAGGATAGGATATCCTTTTAGAAATAAATAGGCTCTTCTCTCACTCCTCAACTCATTTTCATCTTGCTCTTACGATTAGTACACAGTCAAGATATGTATGAAATCTCCTTCACTTCACCTCACGTCAGCGTCTGTCTGCGCTTGAAATCTGTTTAAAAAACGATTTCAAACGTGGCCATATTATAATGTCGTGCGAAATTCTTCTCAGCTCATCCTTAGCATGTATGTATGTAATTTCTTTTGAAAAATATATAAATTTCAACCTTGAATTAGAGTGAGCAGTAGAGCCGAGAAAAGGGCATACATTTCATGATTGAAGAGAGCCTTAAGTTTCCTCCCCACTCTAATATAATATGGCGAGGGCAGCGCAGTGCAGTGTGCAATATGCCTTTTAACTCTTCAAATGTAAAAATAGCATTTTCATATGCTTCAAGATACTAATCCACACACCATTTCGTGTGTAAATAAATATGGTTCACCAAAAGGAAGATAGTTTTTTAAATATTTAAATTCTCTTTACTTCTATTCGGATACATACTTTACCCTTTTACCTCAAGCTTGTTCATTGTTACGCTACAGTTGTGGATTTTTGAAAAATAAAAAAAACCTCAAATATACACCTTTCATTTACTCACCGATCCACGCCAATAAAGTGTGTGAGTCGCGTGTAAAAAGATTTTTCTCTCTCTTCAGAAATGTGTAAAACATTCAATCAAATGCATAAAAAATGGGAAAATATAGATGCAAGTATGAATGAAGTCGAGAGAGCTGCCGAAGAAGAAGAAGAAGATAAAAAAATGTGTTTTTATAGGTAAGAAGGTATATAATGTGTTGGAGGTTGGAGAGGCTGAAATCTGAAATGTGTTGATGATGCTACTGCGTGTGTGCTTGCTTCATACGTACGTACGGTGCAATTATAGGAAGCAGAGCATGACAACGTAACATTATTATAGAAAAATGATGCAAAAAAAATTACGCTGAAAAAGTCTGTGAAAATGTTAAGCATTCTTGCACTCTTCTCTGCGTTTTGTGGTGGCGGATCATCAGTTCCCTAAAGCCAGTAGCGGAGAACCGGGTATATCAGTGGCAGAGGAGGGTTTTTATAAAAGAAAAATGATGATCAACATCAACAAATCCCATAATAACACGTTCCTTAAACTGCAAAACACTTTATCTCTCTTAAATCTGCTCTTACGGGTATTTTTTCAAGAGGGATTAAAATCCCAGTGAATAATGCGATTTTTTATGGGAAGATTTTCGGGGAAGCTTACTTCGGATTTTTATGAAATGAGAGAGATATGTGGTTTTCAGAGATTATGGCGAGTCGCGTCCCGTCTGTCCAAAAAATGTTTTTTTCTTTTGTGGTGTCTGCGGTTTAGAGAGAAATATGCGGTGAAGTTGCAGATGCGCCGCGGACAAAGCAAAACAATTTTTTTTTGTTAAGAATGACAGATGCTCAAAGAAACTTCATCTTTGGCCGAGAATCTGAATGAGAATTACATTTTATTATGCTATTCGCCATTATCATCATCAAACATAATACTTGATGCTGTTACATGTTTAAAGTTGATTGCTACCATTATCCTTATTATGAATTATACGAATTTGCGCACTGGGAAGCCTATAATTTTTTGTATAAAAAACTGAAGTTAAGATGTTCAAGCTAACTCGCTAAAACTCTCATCAAGGATAGAGAGGAGAGAATTGTGAAACGGTGAAAAAATGTTATACATTTTTATTTTCCTGGTGCCATACTGCTCTTGTGATTGCCGTCGGGAGTCCGGAGTGTCGAGTGTGGAATGAGCAGTGACAATAAAAACGCAAACAAATTACCTTTAATTAGGTGGAGAGAGAGAGAGAGAGAGAGAGAAACAGTTGGTCTTTTTGTGACCGATTAACAGCAACACTAATCATGTAACACTATTTTTTAAAAGGTCAATGCTTTCCCATAATCAAATTGTGTAACGTGGAAAACCCATTTCTTTCTTTGGCAGATTCCTCAATGAGCATTGTTATATTTGTCGTATTGTTCGTCCTCGTTAAAAGATCAACGAAGATGAAGAAGAACGGATTAATTCAACAAAGGGACAAAAAACAAAATGAATGATTTGGGGAAAAGAAAATCATGTTTGTGTACATTTTCCCTAAAAAAGAATTCTATTTTTCTAAAGAACCTACCCCAAAAAGCCAAAAAAAATCATCATCGTTTTCTCATCATCATCATTTTTCATGAATGAGTTTATCCTGGTTTACTTTGTCTTTAAAAGGGATTCACGAAAGGAGGAGGATGACGTGAAAGGACAAGGAGTTTGTCACAAAAATAAGATCGAGGTACAGGCGTAGAATTGCACACGAGGCAAGAAGAAGAAGAAGAAGAAGTACTTATCACGGAAAAGTTTTTCCGCACAAAAGATTCTCTTTTTGAGCATTTAAAGAGTTGCATACATAATCACAATCGGATAAATGATTTCACGTTTTCTGGTTTTTATCTCGCATTCTTCGCGAAGGAATTCTAGAGACAGTAACGGACGTGAGGTATGTATGCCTCTGTAAAAGTACAAAACTCTAAAATAAAATGCTTTTTTTCGTATAAAAAGCTTTATACTTTGTTTGTGTTTGTAATAATTTTCGCTTTTGCGTAGGAAAAGAAATGAACAAAAAATTAGATGAATCAAAGTTTTTGGGATATTTTTCATGTGTTTTTCTTGTAAAGTCATCATCATCAGCATCATCAATGCACGCACACACATAAACTTACAAGTTGTTGTGGATTTCAGCTTTTAAAGCTCTTTTTTGAGTGGAAAATCGGGGTTAATGTGAATGCAAATGACATGACATGATTTTCATATCCCCTCATTCCTTAAAAATGCATCTCTTTTGGAAAAATGAGGATAAGGAATCTGCTCTTGTATGAAATGCGGATTAGTAGCGTAAAACGTTAAAAGTGTAAATAAAATAAAATATTCTTCTTCCTCATCACATCATCTTGTTTACTAAAATGTATTTTGTGGTTTTACTCGTAAAAGTCGAAATAGCTCGTAAAAATTGGGGGAAAATGTTACGGAAAGATTGGAAATTTTGTGAGAAAGGTAGCCCTTCTTGTTTTTCTCTTTTGTCTGCATTAAAATTGACTTTTAATTGCCGTTTTTACTGGTTGTACTGGATTTTTTCGAAGTCAAAAAAAGAGAAAGAGAGAAGATGTAGGAAAAACAAACTAATCGTGGATCATGAATCAGTAAAAGGATTAAGAGAGATTTACATTTACATTTTCTCAAGGTCTTTTTACGAAAATTTTGGTCACAAGCCCAGCATCCCAATCTAGTTTGCTCTCGTGATTGATGGGCTGTTGTGGATCGGATATGAGGAAGGAAAAACATGTTAATTGTGGATGAGCATAGTCACGACTTCAAAAAAGTGTTAATTACAAATCTCTCTCAGGTTAGTCTGATAGATTCAGGTAGGTTGTAGACTATTGTGTACTTGGCATGAATATTAAATAATAATTTTAGAAAAGGGTTGAGGTTAAGACAGTGGATGAGTGGATGTTGATGAGTTTAGTATATTTCAGATGATATATTAGAACTAAGGATGCATCAACACTCGTCTTTCTTATCGGCATTCATCTTCTTGGGTTGAATAAATTGCCGTTTTAAGCTAAAGATTTTAGAAAAGATGCTCCTCCATTCCATACTGACTTACTGACTGAATTTGACGAAAGCATATGCAATTCTTGAAACCTGGTGAACTCTTGAGGAAAGAACATCTCTTTCTTACACTTCCTTAATGAGTTCAATGAGCATAGCAATGCAGATGAACGTTCATGGCCATACCGCATGGGCTTCGAATGAAGGTTTAAGGTAGTGTGCTACGATCGAGGATCATCGTCATCGTGTATGTTTTATCATTTATCATTATTCATATCAAATCAATAAGATATGGAGGAAAAAACTGGGGGTAAGGTAAATCATAAATGCTTAACTTTTGGGATAAATATATGGGAACATGATATATGCACTTTTTGGTTTGAACTGCATACTTGTTTCGTATTTCGTATGCAAGTGATCATCAACATCAACCAAACCAAAGCAAATATGAATATCCCCAATGTAATCCCACATTAAAAACAAAAACGATATACAAAGTTGAATTTTAAAACAAAACAAAAATGCAGAGATCTGCTTCATCATCGCGAATGGGAAAAGACAAGGTCTCGGTCTCATGCAGAAAATTTTCGGTATGAAAAAAACCGTAAGAATCTCTGGTGAAACGCATTTTTAGCGTGTTGCAAGTATGCATTTTTGTAAAACTGACTCAGATTCTCTCACTCGAAACTTCATAAAGAATATCTTCTCTGATAAAACTCGTGTGATGAGATAACTTGTTAAAAATGGGGACTTGCTTAGTTTTAAATTTCGTAGGCTATTTAAAAATTACATTTTCATCTTGAGTTTCACGTTAAAATTTATGAGCCTTTACACAATTTTTTGAAGTTTGATGGCGATGATGAGGCACAATATCGTAAATGTACACACTTTGAAACATGAGATTTCACCTCACGCACAGACCATCAAATTGTAGACAAACACGAATTAAAATCCCAGTCATCTACGCCGATGATATTGTTAAAAGTTAGTACAGGTATGGCCTTAGTAGACTTGGTAAGGTATAGGACTTGGCTATGAACGGAATAAGATTGTTCTTAAAATGAAATTTTCTTGGACGATTTCATACATATTGTTCTTCAGATTTTCCCGATAAAACAAGGGGAAACTCTTTTGGCAGGAACATTTTCATGCAAAATTAGTTGGAGCAATACAAACAATTCCATTTTGCAATTGAATGAAAAAGGTAAAAAAAGGAGAGAACATTTTTAACTTGGCTGAGCCGTCAATTTTTGCAAAATGCTAAGAAAAAAATGAAGATTTTCTCGGTCAACGAGAGAGAGTGATAGTTTGCAAAAATGTATATCATTTTCATTTACTTTCAAGCTAATAAAACTGCTCATATTGCACGTTAAGAGCAAGCCTTCGAAATGCTGAGTGAGAATCTATGTGTAAAAATGTAAAAGTGAACTACATTTTTAATTTCGATGATCTCAATTGGCATCAAAACGTTTTGGGAGATGCGAGAGAGGGAAGTGTTTATGAGCAATGAAAGGATGAGTTAAAAAATAAATTATATTTGTTCATAAAGACTATATGTGCTTCATTGAGTCTCGCCATTCTCATAATGCACAAATGGTGTGTAAATGAAAGGAAATTAAGGAGCAATTACAGGGTCTGCCGCATATCGAAAGCGCTAAAGTAGGTATGCATGCTGAGTTAATGATGAGTGATATGTTACACGATCAGATAACCGTGGTAGATATGAGTTGAGAATGAGGAATATTTTTCAAAGAAACAAATATTTGTTTTTAGTAAAAATGCTAAATGATTCTGACCGTGGTTTATGAGAAAATTGCGCATTTTTTTATTTATATCAAATTTAATATTCGATGAAATATAAGTTATTTCGAATATTGATCAAAAATCTCGAACGCTGGTACAAATTCATTGTAGTTCCACTTTGGGAATACTCGTTTGTACAAAGGCATCAGTACTGTGTCTTGGGATTTCATTTGTCCGTCGAAGTTACACTTCATATGACCATGAGTTCCTACAGAATAGAAAATAGATTCACAACAATTATGGAATGAGAATATAATTCGTGGCTTAATGTTGTAAATTTTTTGAGTTTATGAAACTTGTTCGTACCTAAAGGTTCCTTAATATGCCCTCGGCGCCCATATCTCGTTCTCAACTCAACCGGCTTGAACCAATCGATATCGTCACGATTGAAGAACATGAACCTAACAACAGCATTCCGACCAAGAACTTTGAATGGATGGCCACTCAAAAGCACTCTTTTCACAGTGATTCGTGAAGGGTCGATTGAGAAAAGTGAGCCACTTCCTACAGGAATCTGAGAAAATGGGAAGAGGATATCTTTTCATATTGTTTGTTAATATACTTGAAATTTTCATAATATTTTTTAACGTAACTCCTTCTTACCAATATGGACTTAGCACATTTAAAAGCTAGCACGGAAGCATGCGGAAAAACAATTGGACCATACACTGCTGCCATGCAGCTCTGATTTTGTTGGGCGAATCTTAACATCTGTAAACAAACAAACAACATCCATTTATCCTTCAAATTAAATATGTGCACTGCCAACAGTGGAGCTGGGGATTATAATATTCATTCATTAGCTATACTTATAATATTGGTCATATAATACTCACTCTATGCTTATTTCCAGTTGACACTTCACTAAGAATCGGTTTAGCTTGGAATCTATGATGACCAACTTGAAATATGAGTTCCTCTTTATTCTTCACAATTTCTGTTACATTAAGCTGCATGTTCAGGACGGACATGCGCGTTTCATGTCGGAGAAGAGATACCAATGAAACTGGTTTGCAGGACCCTATTTTGCTATCAATGGAAGATCCATCTGCTTCGAGAGGTTTAAGCACCATCTCAACACGTTGTCCCACCTATCACAAAGTTCAAGAGTGATTCTATGGTTAAAATCAACTCTGATTTTTAGAGTAAAAGATATAAATGAAGTTAAAAGTACGCACTGGAATATAGCCGAGTCCATCACTTTCTGCTTTTTCCCCACACACAATTTTATGAACATGTCGAAAATTCTGGAACTGGAATACTTTTGAGTACTCTTTTGGAAGATTCTCGTTGGTGTCCCAAGGGGAATTTTTGAATGACTGGAGACCTCTATATCGCTGAAATCTGACTTTGGCAGGTGTGTCCATTGGAGTATCTATCCAATCTGGGAATTCTGCCTCAGTTTTTGCAGCTGAAAGAAATTAGTAAGATCATTTCATATTTCACACTTGTTCCAAAGAACCGCACATAAAAATTACACTGACGTAAGGTTAGTTTACAATTCTTATAATGTACAGTATCTACCTTTCATAAATTCCATTTGCTTCTTTTCCTCTTCCCAGTCCATGTCCTCATCTTCCATATCTTCTTCTTCTTCATCGTCACCATCGCTCTCAAGTTCATCATCAGATCCAACAAGGTCTCCCTCCGCTTCAGAATTTTCTTGTGAGTCAATCAACCAATCCGCCTGGTATTCTGACGTTCCCTTTGGAAGCCTTTTCTTTCCATTTCCCTTCGCTTTAGAATCAACAGACATTTGGCTTCCTGTCTCATCCTCGCTTTCCCCTGAATCATCTTCTTCATCAATATCAGAATCTGAATCCATCATTTCATCCTCCACATCCTTATCCACGTCCTCCTCCGGCACATTACTTGGATCGTACAAAAATCGAGGGGGAACATCTGGTAAACTTTGGTCCACATTCATTTCACTCTTCCTTCCGAGCTGCATTGGAGCCACCTCAATTCTCAAAATCTTGAAAGCACCAACTCCTGTGATGTACACGGGACGATATGGATTCAAATGTTTTCTTTTGATTACTCCAGCGATTTTGACAAGTTTAGTGCAATTTTCTTCCTTCAGCTCGTTAACACAATTTGGTGTGAACAGTGCTGGGCTGATAGATGTAACGGGAACAAATTTCTCAACAAGCATTGACGAGCGGAGAGACCATTGTTTCGGAACTGTTATCTTCGTCACAGATATCATTCGCAGAAGATTGGAAACTTGGCCTGGGTTTGCTATCTCGTAAATTTTTTCTACAGGCAGAAACCTGGAGTTAGCTTTGATAAAAGCTTTCTCATCGGACTTGCTGAATGGAGAGCTTATTCCAAGGAACGGCGTTGGTAGACCTTGTTCCTTTGCTGCCTTTAGAAGAGTTATTCCTTCCGGTGATATTGGCTCCAGAAGAGGTTGCAAAAACAAGGACACATCCGCCTGCTTCAGAACATCGAGAATTGTCCAGATATCATTTGTAAGTGGGGGAATCACCAACATGATGTTCTTTCCATTTTTTAATCTAAAAGACAAAGAAGTAAAACAGCATGATTACATGGTACAGAAAATTTGTAAGACCACATTTTGATAATTTATTTGTCCTTTTACTTAATGTAAGTTGTATTCTCCACAGTGCCCACAATTTCAGCAAAATTCTTACAGTTTGCTAAAACATACTGGAGCGTAAAGTTAACATTTGTTGAGGATGAGAGAGGGATCATCGCCACGCAAATAGGGGCTCCTCTCGGCCCTCCTTGATTTCTCTTCTCATCCAGAACACTTTGCATTTTCTTTAGCCGATCTGCAGCAGCCTGCTTCTTCCTTTCAGAACGGACGACATGATTCTTAGAGCGTTTCTTCGAAATGGAGCCGACAGATGACACCCGACCTAATGCATAAACACAATCAAATTTGTTATAGGTCTCAACCAACAAAATTCTAGCGTGATACTTATTTCATAACTTTTACTTTAAATTTAAACTCACCTCTTGCATCAACATCTATTGTTCGTTTGGTCCGATGCTGTCCGGTTTTGTGCCTTTTGTTTGTTTGCTTCAAGGGCCCTGCTCGATGGGCACCTTTTTCACTGCCCCCTCCCGAATTTCGAACTCTTCCCATTCTTTCGTCTTGACTCTCTCCCTCCACACTCCACGTGCGCTGTCAATAGTCTGATTTGAGTGTATCACTTTAACTGATATTTAACGACAACCAATCAAATTCGAATCGCTAACTGTTGATTAGTAGTTGAATAGGATAGAAAAAATACAAAAGCAACTTGAGGAATCTACGGAGTTGAGTTTAAAAACACTCGGAATGAACCAGGTGCTTTTACAAACAAACACAAATATGCATGTGGCCAGAGCCCAGTGCACTGCACATGAGAACTTGTTTAGATCTCCGCCTTTCACGTGTGGGGCATTGTGAACTGACTCCTCTCATACGGGCTGTATCAAACACTCATTACTCATTCATTACTCACCTGCATCGGCTGCATTGAACAAAGAGCTCATATGCCAACATCGGCCCACATGCAAACATGGTTCATGTGGTTCGATGAGGCTCTTTCGGTCAAGTATAAAATTAAATATCGCGAAGAATGTCAAAGATCCTTTGGGTAAGTGAATATCATTTAATAAACTCATACTGAATTATTTTCCAATACCACCCACACGTTTTCCCTACAATTATGAATTCTCTAATAATTAAATGAAGCACACCGCCTGCAAAAGAGAACTTTTAAGAAGCGTGCACCTGTGCTCGGACTGGAGCTCCAATTATTTTTTCACAACGCATCGTCAAGTTGTGTTTCATTGTGAGTATAATGCATTGGACGATGTGACTATGTGACCAACAGAGATAATGGATAATTATGACTTGCAATAAAGTATGTCCGGTTCTAAAAGTTAATAACATGTCTTCAGAAAATGTTTTAATAACGATAATTCGCAAGCAATTATTAAGGGATATCTTTTTACGTCGACACAGAGCAACTACTATACATGTTTTATTTGGTCCTGTAAAAAATAATAATTACTTTTTGGCAACCTCAAGGTTCTTGTACCGTACACTGGTACTTTTACAAAGGCTGCTTCTGTTGCTGAGAACGTGAGCCTCAAACCAAAGGACGGGGTTGTGGGAGTAAGGTTTTTAAAAAATATTTTCTTTTAATCGAGTTTTGAAATATGGCAAATCCGCAACTATCTAGAAACGCGAACGGTCCTCGACTAATAAGGCATCTCAACAGAGGAAACAAGTACAATGCAGAAATTGGCACCATTGCCCCTTGTCCAAATCTTCAATCTTGTGTTGCAATAATCAGAAGACAAATCTGCATTAGTTCCCTTCTCCATTCGGTCCCCTACGAATGGACAATTCGAAGGAGTAACATCGATTCAGATTCCGTATTGTCAGTTTCATCGAAAACGAGAAAGCAACTTTTGTGTCGGACATGGCAATTCTTGACTTGCATCCATGCGGCATTGATCCTCTCCCGATTTATCTACACTCTTGCAGTTAACAAGTTGATAATTAAAGATGGCTCGGGGTTGATCTTCATCATGAGCATAATTTTGTACCTTTCTCATATGGCCACTTTTTACCACGTCACAGCAAGATCGAAGGAGCTTTGCCAAGTTGTGAACGTTATGACCAATTTTGTTCGACAACCGAACGCTTCCGTGTCGGCTGGCGTTAATCTTTACATGCTCATTTCGTACTTGTTCTTCAGTATTAATGCAGCCTGCTTTCTGCTAGCTTCACTGGCAATTGTTGACCCATGTGCGCGTCAATTTGTTACATCAATTTTCTTTAATTGTGGATCACCCACACCTGGAAAGGGGGTTGGGTTTCAACAAAGAATGATCGTTTTTGCTGTGGAATTTCTGCGGATTCTTGGTCCGGCTGGAATGATCACGCCAACAGTTATGATCACGGTTTTGTACACTGAATTTCTTAATTTGTGTTTGGCAAGTCTGACGAGGTTAGTTGAGTTAATTGCTTATTACAATTTTCTCCCTATTTTTCCAACTTAAACGATGATTTTTATGAAGGTCAATCCAGGCGCAAAAATGGAAACGACTCAATTCGAAAGCTTTCAGGGGACAGGCAATGCGCTACAGAGAAATTCAACTTCTCGTCAATCTCTACAATGGTTTGGCTCAAACACATTTACATCCTTTGCTCCAGTTAAGTGCCTGCTCGATCCTCATTTGTGGTCTTTTTGCTCTAATCCAATTTCATCAAAGACTGGACTGGCATGTCAAGTCATTCTTCGCTGGAATGATTGTGCTCATCACAATTCTCCTCACGTACGTCTTGGAAGTAGCCTCAAGAATCATGTTGCTTTCGAAAGGGATCAAGAACAAATGGAAAACTTGCCTTCCAATGAACACGGACGAGAGGAAATGGTTCAATAAATTTACAAGGTCTTGTCAGATTTTAAAAATTAAGGCCGGACCGTTTCATGCAATTGACAGGTCAAGGCTTCTCTTCGTTCTCCGATTTTGTGTGCAAAGAACAGTTTTCCTTTCAGTGTATGCGGATCAAGACGAAGTTGATGAAACGAGTTTGCCGATATTAAATACGGAAGATTGCTAAAAGCTGAAAAGCCAAAATACATGTGAATTGGACATAAATAAATACTTCTTGACCGCCTACAATAATTATTCCATACAGGTGCAGTTGCTGATTTAGAAGTCATTATTATCATGATACTTAATTGTCGATTTTATCATTTCATGTGTCGGTGTGCTCATAAATAAAAGCGCTAAGTCTGCGGCTTCGTATCGTAAGTATCTAAATAATTAAAGGATCATCAACTACCAAAATGCCAACTCAGCAGTATGTATAATTCATAAACAAATCATACTGGAGTTATGTGTGCATATAGAAAACACTTTGTCGTTGTAATTATGGATATGGCATTCATTAACCATAACCAACTATTATGTACGCAGTACTCATTATGAATAACTTACATAAAAATGTGTATCATCATCATTTCATTTTCATAGGATGTTGATGAACCCCTGTCATACTACGATTTAGAAAATTGAAGCTCCCATGTCCAATCCATGCCTGAACTCTGGACTTGGCATTTGATGTCCAAAAGCGGACAATTAAAATTTTATTGTAAATTCGAGAAGTACGAAGAGGATTAAAGATGAACGAAATGATGTGATGTCAAAATTCGAACGCGACATTAAATGACTTTTACCTGCTATCGACGTGGTTCTAATGTTCTAATGGCAGCAGTCCAGACAGATCGTTCATCCTAACCCACGTATTAAACTCAAATAAAAACTCAAACAGGGTACTTAACATACTCGGCGGACATTAAACCTTCGACACAATTAGAGGTTATAAAAGTATACCTCCATGTCATTAATGTATAATTTTATTGTTTATAGTAAATAACAAGCAGCATTTTTACTCCTCTGTGAGCATACCTTGAGCGATACATATTCAAAGTGTTTTTAAAAGTTAGGCCTAAACAATTCGCTTGTCGAAAAATTGCGGCACTCGAGAAGTGAAGCCAATAATAAAGTATAATTAAGAAGGGGAGGCGAGTCATTCATTAAACCAATGTGTGTCCTGTGTCCTGTCTCCCTCATTTCCCATCCTTCCACCAAAACCATGCTGGCGATGGCGAGCCAACAAGTCTCCCGAATGTTCCGAAGAAAAATAACCCCACAGAATAATGGCACAAATGTGCGCAAAAAATACAATACGAATACCTTTCAACCATGTCCAAATTTTATTGCAAGTATTTCCGTTTTGAAGAAGCAGATCTGCTTCAGTTCCTACTTACATTGTGCCCTCTACGAGTGGTACACCTCCAAACTTGTCATTACAAAAGGGTGGAAGCGGCTTATTATTTGCCACATTTGGCAATATTTAACGTTCCTCCAAACAGTCTTCATTTTCCTTCGAATAGCGTATGGGAGTGCTCATGGTCAACTAAAACTGAGTGATGGTTCAGGCGTCTTAATAATTACCTCATTGGTTATTTACGTGGCGCATGCAGTCTGCTTTCACAGTGCAACATCGAAATCACAACAAATTTGCCAAGTTTTCAATTTTCTTCAAAACTTCGTCAAAAATCCAACAACGCACGTTTCCGTTGGGAGGAATTTGTATCTAATAATGTTGTATTTATTTTTTGGAGTAAACCTGGGCTGTCTAGCGCTCCAATCACTGTCCTGGTTGGATCCTTGTTCGAAACAATTTGTGGCGAACTTTTTCGTCGATTGTTCAGTCGAGAATGTTCCTGGGATTTGGGAAAAGTTGATCGTGTGCTCGTTGGAAGTTATTCGGTTCCTTGGATCGACAGCCATTATCACGTCCACCATGATGATTACAATTCTTTACACCGAATTTCTCAACGTTTATTTAGCGAGCTTAAATAGGTTAGTCCAAATATGTGTACCAATAACAATGAGAAGGAATTTTACGAACGAATTTTAAACGAATTTTCAGAGATATCCGTACCGCAAGCCAGAGGAAACCGTCACTGACGCAATGCCTTCGGCAAGTGAAGCACTACAGAGAGATCCAGCTTTTGGTGAATCTTCACAACGACTTGTGTCAAGCTCATCTTCTCCCACTTCTTCAATTTGCTGGTTCAGCCATTATTATTATTTCAGTGTTTGCTCTCATCCAGTTCCGGCAGAATTTGGAGTGGCCAGTTGAGGCAATATTTATTCTGCTGATTTCTGTCGTCACTTTAACCCTCACTTATGGACTGGAGGTAGCAAGCAGAATTATGTTGGGGTCAAAATCGATAAAATTGAGGTTGACGACGTATTTTAAACACTTGACGAAGGAGGAGCGCCTCTGCGTTACAAAATACATCAAGTCTCTTCAAGTTTGTAAGATTCGAGCAGGACCATTTCATGCGATTGATCGATCAAGGTTGTTATTCGTCTTGAGGTTTTGCTTCCAACGAACGGTACTCCTTACCGTTTACGCAGATCGGGGTAAGCTGGTGTAACACATCGCAAGGGTTTATGCTTTTAACATTTTTCTAATTTATTATATATCTTATTCAATTTTGATTGATTCTCTGTCCTTTTTGCTTGCAGTAAAATTGAAGTAATCGGGAATATTTATTATAATAGTATTATAAATGTATGTGTATAAAATATTATAGTGTGAATTCAGATGGAATTGATATTAAAAAGAGGCGACTTTCTACCTTAAATGCAAACCCAATTAATGATTTGTCTTGTGACCATTTATTTTCGTGATCGTACATAAAATGCACTTGGCCATAAATATCTGAGGTAAATTACATAAGCTAACTCAATATGAATAGTTATTTGTGGTATATGTCGTCAACTTACTTTTGTCAGAAAAGTTGACAATGTTGCGGTTAAAAAGTCCCAAATACCTTTAAATATTTAATGGCTTCCACAAGGATGAGGCAATAACCCATCATTAACACTAATCCCAATCATTAATCCCAATAATAATTTTTCTTGGATATTAAGTTTAAATAAATCATGAGGGCTGATTTCCACATGATATGCATAGTATCTCCCCAGTGCCCACTGTGTAAACTATGACCCCTGTATTTATACGCCAGTTTTTCTCGTTTACCGTACTCCATTCCAGGCTTACTCGACTTCCAAGTATCCAACCTCAAAACAAGTTCAAATCTGAACACAATCGGAAAATGTCACCAGCTCAACACAATTATTCTCCAAGATATTCCAGTCAGAAACTGGTGAGGCGCATTTTGGGGCGAAATGAGAGGGCTCATACTAACTCTTCTTCACCCTGTCGCAATCTCCAAGCCTGTGTCAACATTCTAAAATACCAAATTAAATTCTCTATATTTTTAAACTGTGTCCCATTCGAGTTGAAAAAGCAAAGTAATGGAAGTTTCGAGCTGATTGTTTCCACTAATCCGATGAAACAACTCTTGTGCAAACTGTGGCTGATTTCGATTTGGCTTCAAACGTTATTCATATTCTTCCGGTTGTTTTATACCATCTCAACTGAGCAACTGAAAATTAGTGACGGATCTGGCTCGATATTCTTGCTCTCCACGATTCTCTACGTGGCCAATTGTATTGGCTTCAATCTGGTAAATTACAAGGCTCTGGAAATTTGTCAAACTGTCAACTTTTTGCTAGGCGCAGTAAATACTTCATCGTTTCAAGGTGTGTTCACCTAAAACTTGTTTTTCAATTTGAACGAACAAGTTTATCATTATAAGATTGCACAGTTTCAGTTGGCCCACGTCTCTATTTTCTCATATACTGTCTTGCTATTGGGATACCACTTGGTTGTACGGGCTTCGCCACTTTGGTCTGGATTAATCCATGCGCACCTCACATTGCAACGTCAATTCTTCTGAGGTGTCCACTGGAGGGTAAAAATATTTATGGCACCCTAGGCATTTACATTCTGGAAGTGATAAGAACGAACACTATCGGGGCCACCTTTGGGATAGGTATACTTGCTGCGGTAGTCTTGATCGAGTTTCTCAATAAGTGCCTTACAAGCCTGCACAGGTATATGTACATATTCAGGTGCTAGCCTCTTTTAATGAAAAATGCAAATCAGGAAGTTATCTTTAAGTTTAAATTCTCTTTCCAAAAGGGACTTCAAGGTCTCAAGATGGAAGATAGCATCTCTCCAACATCATCGCGCTCAAGGAAAGCGCTACAGAGAACTACAAATCCTCGTCAACTTGTACAATGCTGGCTTTCAAATGTATTTACTCCCACTTCTGCAGTATGGCGGAGCGGTAGCATTAATTTGTTGCCTCTTTACTGTAATCGAATTTAGTGACAAACTCGACTGGCCGATTCGCTCCCTTTTTCAATTTGTGGTGGTAATCGATTCAACAATGCTCACATTTATTATGGAGGTGTCGAGTAGAATTATGCTGTTGTCCACGTCGCTGAAATCGAAATGGAAAACTCGACAGATTCTGCAGAGGCATGAGCGACACTATTTCAAATGTTTTACGAAATCTTGCAAAATTCTCAAGATATTCACTGGACCGTTTCATGCGATTGATCGGACAAGACTACTCATTCTCTTCCGCTTTTGTCTGCAGCGAACAGTTTTCTTGTCGATGTATAACAATAATGCGGAGGATAGAAATCCATAGGATGTTTTGTAAATATTATAATGTGTTGGCGCAAATAATAAAATTTTCTACAAAAAATTTCCATTGGCAAATTTGATTCGGATTTCACAGTATTTGTGTTATAAGTAAACTTTTTTGTCGCTTCATTGCGAATGGTAGGAAATAAATACTGAAAAATCAACAATTTAACTACTGTCCTTGAATCTTAAACGGAAATATTCATCTGTAAAAATAACAATTACCCAAGCTGTATAATAAGCTATAGTTTGATTGTGCACAACTGTTGTGAATTATCGTGATTAAAAATTATTCCAGAGGCCCGTTCTTAAGTGAACAATTTTGTTTTTAGTCCATTTTTATCGTATTTTTGGTTTCATTGATTGTAATACATTTCAAAGGAATTTTCCTTTTAAAGCATAAACGCCAGTCAAATTCTAGAAATTTTTTGTTTTTCAACACATATGAAATATTAAAACGGTTGTTTTCCATCGCCCTTCGTAATTGTCAACTCCAATTAACTTTATGAGTCTTTTTAATTGATCGAACTTGGGGAGTTATAGTTGCTTACCTGGGGGAGTGTGAATTGCAATAGCCACTGTAGCGATTAGCTAAATTGTCTTATGCTGTGATTATAAACCTTAATGGTTGAGTTCAATTTCAATATGGCCAACAACGAAGCAATATTATATCAGCTAGAATTGGTTCTCAAAAACGAGTTAAACATTATTAGAAGTTTTGATGGATATGGTTATGGTTGTGTAACATTTGCTGGAGGACGCCTGCGATATTTGTTTCATCATGGCCTCCAGCAGTGTCTCGCAGATTTTCGACCACATGGGTACAAGAATTTTTCGTATTTTCAAATTCAGAACGAACGGAAAAATATTTTTCAGAATAAATATTATCCTGTAGAAATGGTTCCATCACCCCGCAAAAACAATAAAAACAATTCAAGCTCAGAATCCCAAAGTCACAAAAATAGTCAACTATCAATTTCCTTCCCCCTTGCCCTTCATTCCAACTTTAACGCTTGCATTTCCGTTTTAAGACACTCACTTAGATTAGGAATTTTGTTGAACTGCAGCCCACTCGAGTTACAATACAAAAATAATGGGAGTTTCCAATTGAGAATTTCCTCCGATCCAGTGCGATTAACATTGTGTAAATTGTGGCAAGTTTCAACTTGGCTTCAAACCGTGTTCATCCTATTATATCGCATGCCCCATGCAGCTATATCCGAACAACTGAAACTCACGAGGAAACATATTTACATGCAAGTCTAGGATCGCTTTGAAATTTGCACCAGTGATTGGTCATATGTCAACTTGAATATTGGCAAATATACTTTTTGCAATGGGCAAGGGTACTGGAG
>JAQFZW010001343.1:0-28669 GCA_034687055.1 Heteromurus nitidus
ACCCGTCGTTATCCAATCATTTGTATAAAAAGTGGAGTAAGGTTTCAAAGGTACTATTCCAGTACTGTAGCACTATGAAAGATTTCTCGGCTTCAGGTGTATTGGGAATATCCAAATCAACTGAAGAATGGACTGATGGTAAATGCATTGTAGAAATGTAAAGATAGGATTTGAAAGGGTTAGAAAAATCCTACAATTGTGTTTGATTTTGCAGACGAATATGCTATCGTGGGGATGTTGCTTCTACCCATTATATTCATTCAATCTGGAAGGAGGAACAAAAGTAGTGAGCTTAAGCGTTTGGAACCTGCCTCAAAGAGACGCAAGTGCTCAGAGTCAGTTCGAAGCAAATTAGGGAGGGCTGGTCGCGTTTCCCTTCAGGTGCAGAAAGATTTTCTCGTGTCTTTCGTTACGGTAAAAAAAACTCAATTAAAACGTAAAATGTACCTGTGTGTGTTAATATATACATTGTAAAACTAATTGCTTATTTATTCCTAGGAAAATGCAAATCTCGTCGAGCTTATTGGCAGCGGAACACCAATTTATCCCCGAATAGTAATTAGAGGTAATCTGAGTGACCTGGAGCTTATTCAGACGTTCGTCGTACTACAGGATGTTATTATTCCTTGCGAGAATTCTTTTCTGAGTGCTATTGATACATGCTTCAAGTCTTTCGTGGTTCTCGGAATTGATTTCCCTCCGGAAACTCGAGCTTGTTGGCAGTTTCTAGCGTTTGGAGTTTTTGAGAAGAGTTATTCTTTGTCGGAAGCAGTGTGCCCTGCAGTCAGGGCTTTGATTGGTCAAATATTCCCCCGATTATAAACAAAAAATTATTGTATAATGTTAGATTACACTGTTGTGTATTTTGTTTTAGTTTAATGGAATTCAGTCTCTTGTTATTTGTTGGATTATGCGAAATAAATTAAATTTATTCCAAATTACAATATTGTTTCATTTGACGGACAGGTTTTATTACATATATTACAGTAAGTTCAGGTTACTATCATACCAGTTATCGATGTAACTGTTACTGCAGTTATTCGCATGCATTTCTAAAGTTACTGTCTTTTCAGTAATACATGTTTATTGGTTTTCCAGTTACAAGTAACTGGATACTCAAAAATGCATGTAACTGTTTTTCCAGTTCAATATTTTTACCGTAATTCCAGTGCAGGCAAAATTACCAAAAAATCAGTTACAAAATAACTGTTTCCAACGTTAAAATGGCTTTTATTTTTTACCGTGTAGGTTTTTGAATGAATTTCCTCCCATGCTTCAGGTATACTTTGTAGGCTTCATAAAACTATTTTTGTTTAGTTTCTCTGACTCCGTTCCGCCCATTAAAATGTACACGACGATGGTGTAAGCAACAAGAATTTTCTAATATTGAGAGTATACATACATATACCCTCATATACCCTACATATATCCATATAGTACGGCCTTCTGGAAGTCGAGATGAGAGCTGAGAGAGAAGACAGTGTTCACAGCTTATGGAAAAGGAAACGTATGTATAATTGTAGTCACCTTAGAAAACTCCAAGCTCCAATATCATAGTCATCCTTCCCCATTTTCTCTCTGCTCCAGCTTGCCATGAACATAAGACCATAGGAGCAGGAGAGCAGGAAGCACACTTTGACTTTACTTTTTTTACCTTCCAATTTTTTATAGGATAGCACAAGCTTAATAATATGACTGGTGGTGGTGACGTTAAAGTACGTTAAAAGTATAACGTAGTTTGTTTGAGAAAGAGGAAAAGCATATATGAATATACATATAGGTTTCTTACAGAGCGTGTGAAACGCTGCGCTGCCTCTCTTAGCACCACACGGTAAAAACTGCTAAATTTACCTCGGTTTGGTGTTGTATCGTTATTTCTAGCACGAGGAAAATGGATGAAAATGTGTGGAAGATGTTAATGGGGTTTTTGGAGAAGTGAGAGAGAGAGTGCACACATATAATTCTCTCTAGAATTCCCTTCACTTCAGCTCCTCCGCATTAACTGCATGCGCTTTTCCACGCGATTTTAGCAGAAAGTTTTTTCCAAAAGGATATATGTAGGAAGTAGGATATTATGAACACGCTTTATGTTTTCTACCGCTACTCTATGCATTTGTCATGGACTTCTGCAGACGTTTTTCTCAAACAATATCTCTCCACCGAGTAGTAATAACAAACTGCTCTCGAAACTTGCTACATCCACTCACTCGAACGAAGCGGATAGTAAATTTGAGCACAAAAGTTTTTGGAAAACTGGGTGTGAAGTGAATGTGTTGGTACAGTGTTTGGGAATTGGAGACATATACGAAAATACGATGCCAAGCACGAGAGATTATGCATTATGTTTGCTCTCCGCTCCTTTAGACGGAACACAAATTTTTAATGAGATCTGACTCGGTTGAAAATTTCGTTTTCACAAAACGTGATGTCTATGAGAGGAGTAGGAGAATACATTTCCACCAGCATGGACGCGCCACCACCAGTCTCATGGAAAATTTCGTTGATTATGACAGAAACTGCATTATGGAGATGGAGATAAGGTGACGGAAATTGTTGGAGAAAGAGAGAAGTTGGGAGATACAGTAAATCACAAATAAGTATGTGAAGGAAGCATGGAAAAGTAAAAATAGGTAGGAAAATTATCATGTGAGATGAGGATGGTATGTTGCTGGGTTGGGTTTTTTCTGGGTGTCATCAATGACGATAAAACATGACACCGATGACACGTGTATTCATTAGAAATTAGAAGAGGAGACGAACTGACAAGAGGGCTTGCTTGCTCCACTTTTCTCCCCTCAACTCAAACTCCACATTCTTTCCGGGTTTGGTAAATAAAGTAAAAGAGCTTATGAGAGAGTATCAGGTTTTTGTTGGTAATCCACCAAAGTATTTCAGCGCATATATTTAGGTATCAAAAACTATTTGTTTGCTTGTGTAATTACTGCGGACGAGCTTCGTACTCGGGCAACGCCCCAAACTTGGAAAATTATTAATACAGATGCGATATTACTTTTTACTTTGTTCTTCTGTCTCCCATTTTTTTGTGTTTGCTTTTTTTGGAGGTTTGGAAGTATATGTGCAGCATTTTGGTAATCAAGTGTGAGCAAATTAGGAGTAGATAAAAAGGCATCATCATCTTCACTCATCCTCAATCCTCACAAGTTAACTGCGCAAAAGAGAACTTTACAAAGAGGTGTGCACGTGAGGTCCAAAAAATGTTAACGGGAAAAGCTGGCCAGTTCCCTCTGGAGTAGACTCCTCTCGTATGACAGATGGATTAAGGGATATAAGTACCGCATGTGTGGAATGTTAGAAAAGGAATGCATTATGTTGTAGCAATTTGATCGACGTCGTATGATTCTCTTTTTTTAGAGTCGACCGACTTTACTGGAAAGTAGAAAAAGCATATGAGAGGTCATGGGAGTACATCCTGGAAATGAGAGCGAAAATCGGGGAGAATAAACTCGGGAGTGTATAATGCGTTCATTTTTTGGAGGATAATATATTTAGCCTCCTATTGTTCTCGCTAATTCGAAGGAAATCAGCTTGTGTGCTTTGAATGTCTGTTATGTTATAATGTGGACAAACGCCCAGAAAATATTTCGTTTCATTCGGTAACGAAACAAAAATCGAGGTAGCGGAGTAGTAGCACACTCCATTACATACGTGTGATATGAAAGGAGCTATATACATGTTTTGGGTTGACGAATCATTTGTCTTCCCCAAAATACATAACACGCTGCTAACCTAAAATTGATACAGATTATTATGTGCTCATATAGCCTTGCCAATGTTTATGCAAACGTTTCATAAGGCTATATACATAAAATGTCTGAAAAGCATAAAGCGATGATTTCTGCTATGATCCTTGTGTTGCATTATTACATCTCGCACGGCACTCTGCAAAAAAGAAACGATGACTGACAGCAGCAGTAATGGATTTCCAATACAACAACACTTTTGCTGAGAAACCCACCTAAAAACTTTCATAATATATCCACCATGCCACCACATTCTCCACAACCAAGCTGTGACGGATAAGGTGCTTTATTAAATAATATCATACTAAAGCATATCCTCTCTCTCTCTCCTTCCATTTAGCCGCGTTGTTGTTAATAATAGTTTATGGCAACTTGAGAAATTCCAAATATAGAGCGACGGCCTGACGTGACCTGAGGAGCTGGACTGGAGTGGAGTGAATGCCAAATGGGAGTTACATAGTTATGTACATATGTGCGCTGGAAATGCCACACACAATTATTGACTCGCCCTTATCAATTTTCATTCCGTCCAGAAAGAGAGGTTGAGTTGTTGCAAGTTGCAGTAAAGTGGTGAGAGGTCCAATTTCATCAGAGAAGCGAGCACAAGTCAATACTCACGTCATGGTCGTTCGTCCATCCGTAATATGCGATGTTAGTATATACACGCTATAGGCTCATCTGGCCCTATAAATGCAGTCAAAAATTACCCAGACAGACTTATCCAAATAGATATCCAATTTATACTGAAATTTTTATTTTGAAAGAACCCCTTTCTGTAGAAAAATGCTATGGCTTTGTCCACTCTTGGAGGAGTGTGTGGTGTGTAGTGGGCTTTGAGTCAACTAAAACTTGTTAGGAATGGCTCAAATGTCCATAACCCCGAAAGAGAGAAAAATGGATGAATGGAGCTCCGTCTCCGTCATGGGACGTGTGTGTCTGAGTTGTCAATCGCAATCACATTATTACTTATTTATTTGGGAATGTCGAATGTCATCATATATCGACTAGTTTCAATAACAGGTCAGCATACCTATACTTATCAGCCATAGGATATATAGTTATATGCGGTAATGATAAAAAATTCATGGATAATTAACACGTTCGCTTCAGTTTAGTACTTGTCTGCATCCAATTTATTATGCGCATTTAGGAAACGTCTCATATCTTGTAACCGCTGTGTTGTTTACTTCCAATCTCAGATATGGATGAATGGGTGGAAAGGGCAAGTAAAACGATAATAATGTTATTTGATATCAAAAGTAACGTCACACACACTTATTACGCGTAGATATTTATATTTTTAGCTAATTCTTTTTGGTGAAGTACATGCATCATGCGTCTGTCAAGTTTACAAAAAAATCATGTGTCATTGGAAAACTTGGAGGTCGTGAAGAACGGAAATATCGACGTCAATTTGGCTATACTCATACTCATATCAACGCTTGAACTTTAATGGAATGTGTACTGTACATACGACACGTAAAAATTGTGTATATTTTTAAGCTGTCACAGAGTCATATAATATCAGAATGACGTCTGTGAGTGAAAGTCACGAAAAATTGTGCAAGCAAAAATGTAAGAAATTCTTTCCGAAACTAATCGTAAGTTTCTTAGATAGAGCTGTCCTAATTGTATATGTTGAAGTATTCAGGAATTGAACTTTGAGGAAAAAATAGTGTCGAGGTTGTAATTAAGGGAATAAAAGCCGACCGTCTACAAAAATTCGCCTTTCTATCCTCCCGAAACTCTGTTGAACCCAGCGCAAATTTCTTTTCAGAACGAGCATCCGAAATAATCGTAAACATAAAGGGGCTTTATTATAAAGATTCGAAATACGGAAGGCGAGCGAGAGCTTGTTCTGTATTAGAGTCTTTGTGTGTCGTATTCTGAATGCTCAGATATTTACTACGTGCTTTTTTGTATTTTGTAGTAGCATTTTTACCAGAGTTTTCTGACTTTCTCCCAATTCCTTTTTTCCTCTCAAAATTTGCATAATACTTGGCGTACTGCAGCACATCTTCTTTAGGATACTTTCTCCAGATCCGATCTCTCGACTTGACTTGCTTTCTCTCTCTTCCGTACTTCCATCCATATCCCTATGCTAATAACATCTGCATTCAATAAAATTGAGCTGAACACACGGTGACTATTTTTCTGCTCTATTTTCTCTCTCCAAGTTTCTTCCCTGTGCATCATTAAAATATGGTGGATGCGAAAGCTTTCTCAGACTCTGAAAATACTCCGACTACTACCACTGGAAAAAAAACAAATAAGAAAATTGTACATATATGATACAAGGAAATATTGTTTTTTACGCATTGCATACATATATCATTACTATTCCTACTTTTTCCGCAGTGTAAAAGTAAATGCAAATAGGGAGAGGGATAAGTATTAGGTTAGAGGTGTGTTCCCAAGAAGTAGAGCATAGCCTCGTGTAGGGATTTAGTGAGGAGGAAAAGTGTTGGAAATGAAGCATGACAGGACATGCTCTGCTTGTATAAAATACATATTATCTACGGAGATAATTCGAGTCGAAAAAATATATACCCACGTGGAACGTAGTCAGAGCTGAAAGTCGACCTTTTACTTAAGTCATACTTTTCCATCCAAGGACTATCACTCTCTCTCTGCATACCATCATCATTTTGAACCCTCAAACGAAGCAGAAGAAAAGTATTATTCATTTTCATGGAAGTTGGGGAGAAAAATGTTCTCCAGTACCACGTTTGTATCCTCCATACCAAAATGATGGGTTTAAGGTTGTGTGTGTGAGAGAGTTTCGTGTGTGCTTTCTCCATTTTCGGAATGAGCATGTTCATGCATGTCATGTACGTCTTTTTACATAGAAGACCTACACAATGAGAAAACGATGAGTAATGCGCACATAGCAAATATGAAATTGATGTCCTGGGATCATTGCTTCCACTGGGCTGGTCGAATATCATTTCCACACACCAAAAATGCTTTCCTGGGACTTTTGTCAGGTCAGCGTAATGTTCGTGTGTTGAAGGGAAATGTAGTCAATATTGTTCAAGTTGGATCACGTTTTTTTATCCTGGATTTGGGATTGTAGTTGGGCGTCTTCGGAAAAACATGTTTACTCATCATGTCCCTGATATCTTCTACGAATCAGCAAAATACTGTACAGAAATATATAGAACATAATATATATAAGATCTGCGGTGGAGAGGAGACTAAAAAAGCCTTTTGTGTGCTATTTACTATATTTTGTACGCCCAATGTCCTTTACTTCTTTGCATTATGCACGAATTAAATAGAATTCTAGGCTTCGGAAAGTGCAGATACGTTGTTTTGTTGCGAGTCTCAGACAGAGGCTCTACGGATCTGGACAAGTCACCAGGCTAATTGGTTGCAAGAGGATTATAACGACTTATACGAGTCTCTGTACAAAGTCATGGTGGACATCTCATATTCTCTTTATCTATGATTCACTTCAAAGCGTATTTCTGATGATGGCTATAGTTTTCGTTGCCCGTGTCCGTGGTCCGTGCATATGACATGTCCATGACCCAAGTAGCCTCCTGTGGTGATCCAGTAGTAAACCAATAAAAACGTGAGAGCAAATAACGAAATAGTAACTTCTACAATATTAATGTGTTTTTGTACTCTTTTAAAATTATTCTAGGTTGTCCACGGAATGATATATATATGTACAGGGTCATAATCACGTTCTAGCTACTCTTACATATTTTATAGCTTTCACAAAGTTTATCAGACGAGTTGCATTCGGCCTGTCTAGAAATGTCCATTGCACATGTGCATCACACACGGAACGCATGCCAAATAGCAAGAAAATGTATGAACCTACTGAGAATACTAATGGTCCATGTAACTGCCAGATGGGAACGCATACTCAGATATTTAAAGAATTCATTTGGTGTTGCATACACACCATCATCCTGACATAATCCTAGTTGACGAATTGCACTAAGCTACTAAAAGGACTTGTGAACGAGAGATGCAATATTGCGTGCCAAAAATTTTCTAAAGATTTTTCACTTTTATGACGTGAAAAACTTCTTTTTTTCCACCTCTTCTGTCTAGCCAAGTCAGAGCGCAATGACATACACGCACCCCGCATAATGTATCTGGGGACAGATATATAAATGAATGTGCCTAGACTGATTTCTTTTTCGAACTGGTGATAATTTTGTTTGGAGGAGAGGATGATGTGTCTTGTCTGCATTCCCAGAGACAACCAGAGAAACAGACAATCCTTAAATGTTAACAACCGAAAAGTGTTTTCCTCTCTCTGAGGTGGGGCATTGCCACCTTTTCTTACTCGACAATATCATATCAGCACTGATGTACTAGTGTACCTTGCCAAAACTTATATGAGCTTCATGCTTTAGATCGTGCCAGACTAGTAGACTTTAGAGAGAATGTTAGCCTATAGCCTTTTACTTGCATACATAAATTAAATGTGTGTATTACCACATCCATGAAAATGTGATGCAGGAAGATTTGAGGAAAATACGACAAATGCGTATCCTTTTTCACTGCATCACGCTCTCATTTTATGAGTTTTCAAGTGGTTTTCATGGTGGTAAAAATGAGGATGCTCCGACTTTGTTCATGTTAATTGCCCCAATTTTAAAGCTCCATATCGCTCCGAGGCAAGAGAGACAAAAGTATAAAGTACGAGTGTCGTCAAAAGATTTTCCCCACTGCTTGTCACTCTGTGTATAGCTTTCTCCGAAAGTAAAATACGGAGAATGTGTAAAGCGATCTTTTATTATTTTCCCATCAAATATTTCATTCGGGGGCGTTTGTCTTTTT
The DNA here is from genome assembly GCA_034687055.1 of Heteromurus nitidus. Taxonomy (NCBI): domain Eukaryota; kingdom Metazoa; phylum Arthropoda; class Collembola; order Entomobryomorpha; family Entomobryidae; genus Heteromurus; species Heteromurus nitidus. The sequence goes on from JAQFZW010001343.1 coordinate 8,565, forward strand.
TCCGTCTTTGAAACTGAGAAAATTAGAATTTTTCCTGAAAACTCTTTCATCTCGCCAAAAGTGTAATATTCTCTTGAAACATGCTATCGTTTTCCTTTTTGAATATGCAAACACAACACAAACACGGGAAAAGGAGCTTTTTTGTAGGAGCACTACTCTCTCAAGTGATCCCTGGTTCACTTCGTTCTAGCGTGCCACTTACGCGTGGCTACGTGCCCAACAACTATCTATGCTTTCATGGGGGTGCATGACATTTTAGATTTTGAGTATATAACGTGTGCCTGCCGTTGTGAAGAAAGCAAACAGAATGATTTCATCTCGCCTTTTTCTAAGGCGAAACCGTAAAAAAAAGTTGGTTGAGTGCCGATATGGAAATGAGAGAAGGTTGTTGATCGAAGCGAACCTTTTTTCCCGGAAACAAGAAGAAGAATTTTTATCTATCTTCCCAACTCATCGCAAGCCTTAAAATATTCCAGCCTTTTGCAACTACCTTTCGCGTGTGTTCCTCTTTGAATCTTCATGTTGACGCTTTTGGTTCTATTGGAAGCTCATTTATGGTATTTTTATTGGGCTTCTTTGCAGTGTACTTTTCCTATCGTTGATTTCATTTTCTCAGAAGATATCCGCATACACATCCGCTCAGATCATATTATATAGCTTAGAACTGCTGCTGCTGCTGTCATTACGAAACCAATCTTTAATGCAAACTTTTTGGAATTTTGTCTGGAAAAGGATGAATGAGACTAGGTTTAAAATTAGAATTCCTTTGATGCATTACACTTGCGACTGGAGCAATAACACTTGGATTGGAAACAGGATACAATATATAATGGTTCACATTCATTCTTGGAAGCATTTTGTGAACCTACTGAAAATAGGAATTGTGGCACCGCTACCCTATTTTCACTTTGTGTGACCCCAGAACAAAAGAGTCACATTATGCAACTTCCGAGAAGGGCGAATCCCAATTTGTTAGGAAACTGTGGAATCATCACTTTCTCCGAATTTTTATTCAATGCAATGTGCCATTTGAAGAATGCATGCTGAGTCACACAAAGCAAAACAAATGGCGTGGAAAAGCTGTTTATATATGTTGCATGGAAAACATTAGAAATGCATTATCTTGTAACAATGTAGCCAAAACAATTATAATAATTGTCAGGTAGACATGCATAGGGTATTGAGTTGGAATAAGGCTCTTTTTTACTGAGAGTACTTCCGGCGTTTTCCTGAAGAGCTATCTGCTCCTGACTGAAATGTTCAATGTCCAATTTTATTTATTGATGTGTCACTACTCGCCACAGAACTATAGTTTTGTACGAGGATACACATATGCCTTATAATATATAAAAATAAGAACATTTATAATATTTATACTTTTGTCGCTTTTAGTATGAAGATTTCAGCTTTTAACAACAGAGGTTGCCTAAAAGTTAGCACCATACATGCTCTCCACTCGTCCACTCCAGCGTTCCAGAGAGGTTTTTCTACCTAAAATATGTTGAGAGTGGAGAGCAATACTAGAAGAATGAGGAATCCCAGAGAGCGAAAAATTGGGAAAGGAGGAAATGCCACGTTCTCTGCGCTTCTCTCACTCTCTCTCTCAATTGAACGCTTTTCTCCACTCTCTCCACGTTCCCTTCTCCTCATTAGCATTACACATCTACTCTATTTTTCCTCCAGACAAGGGAAAGTTGTTGAGGAAAAGTTGAGTGCAATGAAACTTTCTCTCTCGCGAAGCATACAACTGCTGCGTATATTGTATACATGCATATATACTCTATAGTCCATCTCAGATGGTGTTTTTCTACCAAAGATCTCTGATGTTAGTATTTAGATATATTTTTGGCTAGCAAAAGGCAAAAGCAAAAGGCAAAAGTACTTCTCTCCATTATACGAAGATCATTCACCTATTCACTGGTCGAAACACACAAGAGCGCTAGCTGTCATTCCCGTCTTTGGAAATCTATGTTGTACACGTATGGTCAGTGACTTTTACTACTGGAGAATAACAAGGAATCGGACAGGGAGCACTGAAGATGTGTCGAAAACAAAATGGATCATTACTTTTCCTGTCTTGTGGAGGTATGATACACGTCCATCCTCATTCCTCGTGTATTATATGGATTTAGCAAGGCAGCGTGTATAAACATATCTCTTGTAATAATGTTACTTTCACTTTTCTGAACTAGTCTCTTCATCTTCTTTCCCATCCTTTTCCCCATAACATTAAAGAAAGACTCCACAACACTTTACTGATGCTGCCAGTGCCAACATCGGTATACGTATATTTTTTGTCTTTACATCGATTTTCCCGAGCCGGTTCCAGCTTCCAACTCTAGAGAGAGAGAGAGAAAGTGTGCATGATAGGGCATACCTCCTCTTGTTCTTGTGTAGAAAACTAAGACTGAGAGTTCCTTGCCTTCGCCTTCTCTCTTCTTTTGTGAGTGAGGGGCTAAAGCTTAAACGAAGCAATCCAAGCTAAGTATTTCGAAACGTGAGGACCTCATATATATAAATACATGCTCCAAGCGAATTTCCTATATTGGCTAAAATACGATGAGAGTCGAGTTAAAGAAGTCAAGGGAAAGAGAGCTCTAGTCTTGTGATGATATAACTTCTTTTCTTCGAGAAGAAGTGCTGCCGCTTCTTCTGGTGTGTGCTTCATCTACACAAGACGGATATATCGTCATAAGAGGAAAAGAAAGTGGCTTTCCTGTCGTTTCGTGGACACAGCAGTGGTACCACTACTGGATTGGATGTATGGGTTTTTGTGTAGCTTTGAAGAGCTTTTCATCTCCATCTATTCATCTGGAGCAGACCTATGCTTGTTCTCTCTCACTCTCACTCTCTAAAGTAAAAACGAAGAGAGGAAAAAATAGAATTTCTCTGAGAAAGAGCGAGAAAAAAATGTCAAGACAAGTTCAGCTGTCTTCTTTTATGTGTGTGTGCACCTTTATGATGATAATATATAGATGTTGGCGATCCTTATTTTCTAAAGCGTGCACGCGCGTGTGTATCTATCTGTATGTACATAGAGGGGGAAACGTGCTCCGTCTCCACAAGCTCATTTGCAAGAGACGAGAGAGACTACTATATCGCGCGGCGCACATCGATTGAAAAAAGGCACACAACTTTCTCTATTGTGTCGAGAGAGGAGGAAGGAGGAAAGTGAGGATTTTCTCGAGGAAAACTAGAAAGAGCGCTTCCCTCGGATGACAGGAGAGAGGAAGAAGACGCCTTGTGTGTGTGCTCTCTCAGCCCCGGACTTTAGTCAGGTCTTTGACCAGAGAAGAAAGGCAAACAGAATGTCGTATATACTTGATGTGAGGCGAGATGTAAGAGAGGAATGGCAGGAGCACAATTCAATTTCCTTCTTGGAGAGAGAAAGAGAGAGAGAAAACTGACTTTTTTCTCTCGTCGTGAAAGGAATATGTGAATATGAGGATAGTGTCAGTCAGAGTCAGTTTTGTAACTCCTTTTTGAAACTCTTCACTCTCCTCGTCCTGACTTACTTTCCCGCATGTGTGTGACAATAACGAACAAAATATATGAGAGTGGTTGAGTAAACGAAGAGGAAGTAGGGAGTTGAGCTCTTATTGCGAGGAAAGGATTATTGACAGAAAAAAATGACAAAAGCCAAGAAGAAAGATGATATGAAGGGTGAGAGAGCGAAAGGTATAGAGAGGAAAACGTAAAAGACTAGACTGTGGATTGGAAGAGACTTGGGAAAAGTGTGAAGAGTTCAATGTAGCGAGTTACTCTCAATGAACTTGTCTCTTAGACAAAAGTTTCCCTTTAAAAGTAAGTAAAATACGGATTTCGTATTTTTTAATTGTTTCATTTCAAATGAGCACCTCGTTTCGTCTTGATGGCGACAGCGACAAATTGAACACATTTTGAGAAAGAAATGCGCATACCAATCACCAATACAACGTGATCACGACATTTAAAATCTTCACTAAATATCTTCCTCGTGATGATGATACCTTACCATAAACAGATCGATTCATGTGATGAGGTAACGGATGCAAATTTTTTCCCAAAGTTCAAGTTCAGCCCATTATATGCCTGCTTGTGTGCTCCATTTACCAGCATTTTTTATATTGAACGGTCAATTATGATTGGAACATTCGATATATTCATTTTAGGCAGTGTTGGTTGGTCATTTAATGGTAGTGCATTTCTCACTGTTGCATTTGAGATGCAATGGCTATTGTATTTTGTTGTGTTGTGCAACATTTGTGACCACCACCATCATCATCCCATCACAGTTTATTTTGTAGTACGACGGTCCCACCGTTGTTTCGCTATTCTCGTGAACCACGACGATGATGCTCATCAATAACAAAAAGATGATGATGGCGATGTGATGATCTTGATGAAAAAAGAAATGCTCTATGAGAATGGCAATATTATATTATCTCAAAAAATCAGAATGAAACCCACACGAACTTATTGGATAAAAAGGATCCGCTATTTTATCCCTTTTATGTTATTACATCATTAGGTTTATACATGCGCTTGGTCTTGTCATCCCATCTTCAATCATTTCGATACGTCCTGTCCATCCACACAAAACAACGTTGTGTTTGATCTATTCTCAAATATGTCTTGTGGGAGAAACACGAAAAGTGGACATACCAAAATAGATGAAAACAGTTAGAAATTCTTTTCCTTTCTTCTCTCGGAAAAGGGATGGACGAATAATCTGATGAAGAGATCAAAGGAGGAGAGGAGAAGAAAAGACAGTCGAGCAAGAGAGAGAGAGGGATCTTTGCCCTTTATATTTTCCTTCTCACTAATCCTGCTCTAGATAATAGTCTATAGGAATGTAGATATATATTTTCCCATCAAATCATTATGATGAAGTAACAAAAGAGGTTGTCGGACACTCAAAAAAGCAGCGGTTTAATTGTACACATTGAATAACCGTTTGCATTGTCAGAGGAAAAAATATATTAAAAAATTTCAAGTGTAAGCCACTTCATTCAATTCAAAATTATGGCGAATCTTGAAGCTTGAAATGGATACAGGAAGTTTTATTTTTTCTTCTAAAAATAAGAACCTCTTTGGTGGCACTCGCACTAAAACATAAAAAAAGTAAATTTTTGAAGTAGAGGTCTTTCTGGACATTAAAAAAGAGAAAAATATGTTACCTAATGGGAGAGAAGGAAAAAAATATGTGTGTTTTTCCAAAAAGGATTTTAATGGATTTAATAAGTTGGTGTAATACGCGATGATAACGATGATGATCTTGAATTTAAGAAGGTCTCCCAAACAAAAACTATTTGTTCACGTAGAGAGCGACTCTCCATTTCCTGTCTGTGACCCTTCCCTTGATTCAGCACAAGTTAATTTCCATAATGTACATGCAATTGGTAGGTATAGCTTCGCTTTTTTGTATGTATCCTATTAAATACTTCTTCACTCACGCTTGCAGTTTTTTTGCGAGTACTCCAACTCCAAACATTGTGCAGAAATATACATTGCGTGAGACCTTTGGTGGATATGTGTTGTCTGGTGCCGTGTTTGCTGACTGAGTGCGTGCAAAAGCGTCGTCTCTTCACACAAAATACAGAGGCAACAAAAATCTTATTTTTTCACATTGAGTCTTTCAAGTTTTGTTTAAGGAATCATTCACACAAACCACTTAAGTGTATTTACTATGTTGCGTCATCGTTCTCTCTGCTCGTATCACTACAATCATTCTTTCCGTTTCATGAATTTGTATAAGAATTTCGTAGGATCGGCAATTTTTTAACTTTTGTTTTCAAGCACGAGACATGAAGCATCTTCGGAAAAAAGGTTGAAGTTGTTACATATCCAATGATAATGAAAAAATGAGTCTGTCTGTGTGCATTCGTGTGCCCTTTGTCGCAAATGACAAAACTTCACAAAGAGAAGAGACAAAGGATAATTTCACTGTGATTGTGATTATTATCAACAAATCAAGAGAATGAAGACTATGTAAATGTTTGGAAAAAATTAAAGAAGATCTCATGTATAAAAAACATATTTGCTGCTGCGCATTACTTAAAAGTATGCGTTTTTATTCGACCTCTTCAAAAAAATGATACATTGAATAATCAAGAATGCAGAGATGGACAGACTGGCCAAAAAAGCTTCACTCTGGTATGACCATCGTCATAATAAGTATATGTGCCACACAGGAAGCTCAAGCTCACACATATTGTATACTTACGTACGTTTCAGCTTGGTTAAGTAAAGCACACAGACACAAAAGTGACCAAGGATAGTTCGAGGTACGATAGATAAACACGACATGATGACAGTGTGACTGCTACCATTTGGGAGCTAAAACGAAATGGTGGTTTGGTTTTTTTTACTTATGAATGATTGACTGACTTCCCTATTCCCCTATTGCCTTGCTCACTCCGCTACCACTCGATATGCTGGTACATATGCACATGTATCTTCTTATTCGTTGAGAGAGCGGAAATGAGAGATTGCCACATGGAATAATTTTCATGGTTTAGCTAATCAGCCTCTGTGTGTCCTTTACCAGTTTGTCTCCTCCACCTCCGTCGAAAAAAATACACAAGTGTAATACGCATGTTATTTCATGAATCCTGTGATGTGATGGATCTTTTTGGCACCCTTTTTTGTTCACTCGAATCATATACCCCATCGGTCAATACAAATACAAAATTTTAATGTTGTTCCAAAATACTCATGTTTGCTTTCGTGTTATACACGAAGATTATTACAACGTTTTATACTTGAAAAAATGGATTTTTGTGTTACAAGTGCATAACGTTTTTTGCTCATCAGAAAAAAAACATAATATGAAGTTAAGTCATTATTCGTGGTATCGTGGTACTCTGTGCCTGTCTTCAAAGCACACGATAACTTAGCTGCCGAGGTCATTCAATGCTGCTACTCTATTCCAGAGTTACATTTTGGAGAGAGAGAGAGAGAGAGAACACACACATGTCGCAGTTGTGTGGGATGAAGTGCAGTTGGACTATTAAATTATTTAACAAAAATATTTTCAGGAAAAATTCTCCTGCGACAGCAGAAGAGAGAATGAGAAGGAGACAAGCAAAAGTAGATAAAAAATTATATGTCGTAATGCACTTATTTGTGGTGATATTTATCACATGTATTGCAATCAAGTTTCGCTGCAGCCTCCAAGTTGAATTCCTGGAGTACGGATGAGTCACCAGTTGCCGATGAGCATACGTATTTAGGCTGTTGAATCGTGTAACTGGGTAAGTTTTGTCAGATGATTATACGTATGTGGGTTTATAGCAAAACATGAAATTACGAGGGACATTCAGAGATTATGACTAAAAAACAAGTTGCAGGTAAACACTTTTGTGCATGTGTGCATATTAAGTATTTCATGCTTGTACGTAAATCGTGATGAGATGACGAGTTGAGCTAAAGGAAGAAATTATCGTTAGGAAGCTGATGCGCTGGTGTGCTCTTGGCCTAATTTGGGCAGATTATGACAAAAATATGCATTAGTTACGAAAGTCAAATATAGAATGAAAAATGGTCTCCATAATTAATTAGCTTTTAGTTTTCATACGTGTGTGTATGTGTTCCCAGGTGGGGTTCCAGACGGAACAGAACAGATCAAACCCCCCAACATAAATTTCAATTATGACATTACCTTAAATCCCATCGTTTTTACTTATTTGTACATAGTTGACAAGTCTTCGCCAGATCGACATCATTGATGTAGAGGATGATTTTTTTGGAAAAAGCATAAAATTTGAAAAGATTTATAGGGACTCCAAAAGTTCAAAACTTCATTTCCTTATTTGAAATGAATGAGTAAATGGTCACTTGATTTTTATTTTTGATGGAATTTACTCAATTTTGCGCTTAGGTTCTTCTGGGTTGGAGTTATGAATTTGAATCTGTGTTCCTGTGCAAAAACGAATTCCATATTGCTTTCCATTTATCTTTATCTTATCAAAAATGACTATATTCATTTTATACATAAGCATAAAGTCAAAGGAAACAAGTAATGTAGTTTTACATGCAGCATATTGTAGCGCCTAGGATCAGCATATAATGTACACAGCATATGTCTCATTTCACGAATTCCAAATTGGATGTCAGCGTGAAGGCTGCAAAGTTCTCTTTTCTGTTCGCAAAATGCACGCATATTTGAAATGAATCATGAAACATACATATGACCAATACCGAAATACTTGTAATCATGCATACTGCATTTACAACAAAGTCAGAAAAAACTTTTGAGAGAAATACATGTGTATCTATTATCCAGAAATGCCAAACGAGCAAAAGAACCCTTTTAGTCAAAGTCAGAGGAGTTGGTCACGAAACGGGAATTAAAATAGGGGTGGTGGTGTTATTAATCTTGCACTTTTTTGCAGTTACTTCTTGTTCCCTTCCAAGTTCCAAAGTAAGTTTTTTTCCCTTTCGCTAATTCCCTTTCGTGCAAAAAGGGTTTCAGACGGAAATCCCCGTCCGTTCTGTCCAGTTGAGTCAATTCCGGCTGGAGAAAAAAAACATGACATTTGTGTGTCCGACGGTGGAGCTCCGATTATACACACATCTCATTGTAATGATAGCCTAGTAATCTGTAAAATGCGTTTCCTCCAAAAAAAGAACTTGCTTTATAGCAATTTTTATGGGGAAAAGCATCATTCTCCTTTTCCAAAATCGCTTATTTTTTACAGAGTCAAACGTATCCGATAGAACAATAGTCGAAACAATTTGCATAAGGATATCAATGATACACCACGACTTGAGTCTATGACTCAATAACGTTTAAATAAAAGCTCGCTCGGCAAAACATGAATAAAAAGGGAGAAACGTTATCCAAGTTATTATTATTATTACGCATTTCATGGAGCATATTGTTCTAGTGTTGTAATACGAGCAGAGTACTAATCTAAAGTTGAGTAGTAAAAATAAAGCTCATGTCTTGAATGGAGAGCCTTTATTTTTTGGTGTGAATAGACTTTTTTCTGCGTCAAGCTAATATTATCATAGTGCTTACTATTATTGCATTTTTTTGTATTAGAGGAGGCATGCCAAAGACATCATTTTATTTCCTGATTAGAATAATAATTTCCTCTTTTACTTCCATTTATTGCATTGATAAATATATGTGGAGAGAATGGGAGGGAGGAGGGAAGGAGTGTGCCAAAAATGTTTATGCTAAGTCAAGTCATTTTCCATTTTGTTAATGTGAGGCTAAAAATGCAAAGCAAAAAATATAGTACCGCAGTATTCTATGATGCCATTTTCGATATGTGCCAGAAAAAACGAGGGATTTACTGAGAAAAAAATGTCAGAGGAGCTGAACTGAATTGCAGAGTGGAAAATCAAATCACAGAGAGCAACTGAAACGAAGTTTTATAAATTTTTTTGTCTTGGCTCAACTCAAGTATATGTATTGGCCATGGCCAAATGGAAAAAGTGAAGCAGCAGCAGTCAGCAGATATCTGCTGAAAATTATACGATTCCTTGCATTTCTCTCGAAAGAGCTAATGTATGTGGTGTAGACATGAACCTTGTTCACTTTCGAAGAGATGCTGATGAGATGAGTGTACCACAAAGTCCCCAGGTTCACATGTGTGCAACCAGTGATTGGAGTTTGAGTATTGAACTATATGCAAAAAGTGCACAAAAATTCAATGTGTATCCATCCATCCTGTCCAAAAGTCAAAAGAAAACGAATTTTCTTCAAGAAAAAATAGATTTTGTTTATTCGACATTCATTCTGTTTGTCAGACTGTTGACGGTGCATGCATGTAATCGCTTAAGAAAAGTACTTTCCATTCGAAAGCCCGTCAAACTCAACCGGTTGAGGTTACACTTGGAATATTCAGGTTGAGGTCAGCCAATTCAAGTTCCAAACGACTTGACTTGTCGACAAAATCCCTACATTTCGTAGTTCTCTCTCTCTCTCTCACTCACTCTTGGAGGGATGGACGGAGACAAAGACATATTTAAGCAGATTGATGCACACAAGTCATGGTTTATAACGTTCGGGAAGGTTATCCATTTTGCCTGCACACTTTAGATAATATACATAGATGTTGTCTTCCCATGTGTTCAACACTGAGAGATGACATGTTTATAAAATGTCAGCGTTTAATGCGCATTTGTAAGGAACAATATCAGCATCTGTGTCAAATCAACTGTTTTGGAATTATTTAGGAGTGTTATGCACAATTTGCTAATATACAGAATACACCCATGTCCAAAACAGTACTCAATACATTATGTGTGGAGAGCATTGACTGACTGCGGATATACTTAAATATCACATCGACTTTAGTGCAAATTTATATTAGCACTTTGCACTGTTGAGTTGACTATTGACATTCTTTTTTCCCCATAACAGCCGACCAGAAATAACCGATCAGTTGATATCTCAAATAACTTTTATTCGCCGATAGTGGCGTGACTTTTCCTAACCCTTTTTCTATAAATACCATTCACTCATATGTTTACTGTATTACATATGTACAGTTTCCATATAACAAGTGGGTTGATCGATTACCGCGAAATATACCTTGTTCATCATAATGTCTTTGGGGAAATCCAAATCAGGTTGGAATTTATGCCCGACGAAATCCAGACAAATTCGCGAATTGAAGTAAGGGAACAAGGGTGAAAGAACTTCTTAGAATTTGGAGGCTAATTTTCGATTTTAACTGGTTATTTCCAGCTGGGTTCTATCAATTTATTCTAGAAAAACAAGTATAAGGGCGTAAGGTCATATAATCGCATTAGAACGATTCCCATCATTCATACAATATGCTTTCATGTTGTTTACTACAATCCAACTGATGCATCTCCTACTCTTTTGTTAATTAAATTGAATATGGTCTATCGCGTTTAAACTACAACCTCAACAGGGAATTCTGGACTGGGACTGGAGATTGGGTTACTCAGTGTCAAATTGTCAGAAAAGGCAGCAGGAGTATATGGTAGCATTGGTAGCATATATTTGTACCCGTTTTATCCTCAAGCCTTGGAATTGGAATACTATATTCTTGTTGTACATGTGAACCCACAACCCACACAACAAATGTCGCTCTATACTCTACGTCGTATCACAAGCAACCTTCCACGCAGGTTAATCCTCAAATATGGTTCCAGGCATTGTCCTGATCCACATGGTTCATCACACTCCAAGGCTGCCAAGAGAGAGAGAGAGAATGAACGATAACGGGAGCGTTCGTCATTGTCAGCGCACACGAGTGCACACATGTGCTCTCGCTCCAGAAATTGTGTTAAATCTAAGCACATATAAATTACATATTATGCCTAAATTTGTATCAATTTACGGAATCTGCAAGAAGCAAAACCTTCGAGTATCCAGTTGCCACTTCCACCAACACATTTCCCATCAGGTGGAAATGATTATATAGGCTTCTTATCGAATGCAAAACTTTCATTATTTAACTTTTTTCACTTTTGATTTGAATCGGAATCTTTAAGTGAAAATATATTGGAAACTCAAGTACATATATTTCAATATGCACGTCGGCAAAGTAAAGTTGAAAACAATTTGCAAAGTAAACTTTTCTCATTCTTTTTTCCAGGAAATCTAAATCAAGTTCCGTAACTGACATGTGATTTCCAGATGTTGATCATTTGCAAGAATCGTACAACTCATAGAAGCTCCATTAATCATTCCTCAACAAATAGAGCCATTCAAAATTATTAATTACAGAGTTCTCCATCGTCACACACACAAAGATGTGTGCCACAGTGCCACCACATTTGGCAGTCTGCTAAAAAAATCCTGGAGATGGAACTCTCTCGCTTGATTTTCCAGCACAAACTTCCATACTTTTTCAATTACAGCATTCACGATAGCATAACCAAAGGAGTGAGACGAGAAGAAGTTTTTGCGCTGTGATAAGTTGGAAGTTGGAAAGTAGCCGAGTTTTGTGCCAACTTTGTCTTCATATGTTCATATTCCGTCAAAAATGTGTTACACAAAGTCGACTTTATCATCACCATCATCAACCCTAAGTTCATTATAACGCGCATGCTGGAGAGGATGAGTGAATTAATTGTCCACTTCACATCAAGTTCCTTGATAAGATTGACAGTTTCCATGAATGGGCAACTTCTCGGCTTTCTGGGAAGGACTTTGGGCATGATAAAGCTTATTACTTTTTGATAACAAAAAATATATATGATGATGTGAATAAGGGTCGACAGGCATACAGATGCAAATATAATGTTTTGCAAGCTTTTTCCTCTTTATATTTGCACTTTTGTTATGTGCACGCGTTCTCCACGTCGATTAGCTGGCTAAAACGTTTTTGTTTCTGAGTTGACTGACTGATAAAAGAGCAGTGAAATGAAAGGCATGTGCTCATTGAGGAAACAACCGCATTTATATTTCTCTCTCGATGCCAGACCTTAAACTAACAAGCAGCTTTGTGAAGAAGAGCACACTTAATTGTAAAAAGAATAAAAAAAGGCGCTCGTAAACAACTTGTTCCTGATAAAAATGCAAATTTCAAGAGGATTGTTAACTTCAAAGAGGAGCAACGAGATGGAGACGGTGCTCTCGTATTTCTTTGAGACACTGAAACCGGTGTTATCCATCTGACAGGAGAGCTGGAGCTTGTACGTATGTGGGTTTTCGCTCTCGCACCGACGGCAAGAGATTCGCTCATTTCAATAGAATAATATATCCTCGAGGGAAATGAAAATGAAAAGGTGTGTGTGAGAGAGTATGCCAGAAAGCTTTTAGCGAACGTATGTCTCCCTTTTTACCTTTCCAACGACCGTTCAAGGTTTCTCCTCACATGTGGTCATTAGCCACGGAGCCACCAACAATTATTCCAAGAAGCTGCCATTTTTATCTTAAGCAAAAAAGTAAATTGTAAGAGTTTTTCTTTGTCCGCTTTGTCCAGATAATTACACTGGTGACAACGTTCTCGAATAAACTCATAATATTCATATCATCGCCACCACCAAAGAGAGAAAAAATGATCAAAAGGCTATACATGATGAATCATCAGCATCATCCTCAAATCCTCACACAATCATATTCAAATATCTTTTGCTGCATAGACACATTCAAAAGAGATACAATTTCTCGCTTTTCTTTTGATGTTTGTTCCTAAAACTTTTGTGTTTTTTGCATATACAAGGCAGAAGCTCTCCTGGAAGTCATTGGCATAGGAAATGATGATGTTCATCTCTTAATGTAATAATATAACGAGCATGCAACCATACCATGCCTCTGCACAAAATAACTTCCCCAACCATTCTTTGTAAATAATGCATTTATATACGTTTTCCTTTGTGCGATCATGTTTTACTTGAGCAAATACGGAGAGAGAGAGGAAAAATATATATACTACGTATTTGGCTGAATATGTTCAACATTTTGGAGAGAAGTTGTTGAAGCTCAGGTAGAGTGTGCTCCGGCTCCGCTGAAAATCTATAAAAAAGCATGCAGCATCTATCCATGAAGAGAAGGCGACGACGTTGTTGATGATGACGGCGACGAGGGAGGAAGGTTGAACTCCTGAGCCAAGTCAGGCAATAAGTAAATTGGACTCTGTGCAAAAAAAATAACACAATGAAAGACAGAAAGGGAAGAAAGGTGTCATTATGCCCAAAGTCATAATAATGTTCCATAACTGATTATCAGCAACTCGTCTTTTTTATGTTCTCTGGCAAAAAAGCATATAAATACTCTTTGGGTGCATTGCATGCTTGTGCTTTTTGTACATGTTGAGATGCACATTAATCTGTCTGCTTGCTGCTACCCACAGCATATATTCACGGCTGAGGTGAACTGAGTGTGAGAGTGATGAGATAACCTGCTGCTGTTGTAAAAAATGATTGTTACGCAAAAAAAGGCTTGTATTTAGTTTTGAGGAGGTGAGCTTAAAGAACATTACACCTACGTAAATATAAACTATCAGATACGTTCATATATTATATATATTTTTTACAGAAAATATAATTTTTTATATGTTGATGGTTGATGAGGAGGATGAGCGCAGAAAATTGTGTAGTTCCTTTTCCTTAACTTTGTGGTCTCGGTTGGAAAAATGTAAACATGTAAACTATACCAGATACATGCATACACATATGCCAAGATAATTTCTCCACGATGCAGATGTAAATGTGGTGTACATGAAAAAGAGTATAGTGAAAATATGGTTGGAGAGAGAGAGAGAGGAGCAGATGTGTGTGAATAGTGACTATATGTCTATCTCTTTTTACATGGAACAGTATGGAACAGAAAATGTTATCTTTGTACAAAACTATACTGTAGCCTCAGCTTACGTTAGTACGCTTACTCATGAAAATGAGAATAAACAGGAAAAAGAACAAGGTGGATGTGGATCTATCTCCGCTCATTTCTATAAACCGTCTCCTCTTCGCTAAAACACATAAGTTTCAGAGAGCTACACGCTATAAAGGCCCTGAACACATACACAATTGCGCTTATTTCGCTTGTGGTCTTTGGAAGTAACTTTCTGTGCTCGATTCTCTCTCCCTCGTCATATTTTTTACCATTTTACCCTAGCAAAAGAGGAGGCGAGTGAGTGAGCGAGTATATTGTATGTATGACCAAAAGAAGAGGAAAAAAAGTAAAGTTGAACGTGCTCTCCTCTCCATTCCATGCATTATTAAGGTTATGACAACAACCGGGTTTTTTCTCTCGCTCGCTCGCTCCTTCTCCTTCTTCTCGTTTGCAAAACCATGAATACATTAGTGAAAAGGGAGAGTTCTGGCAACTGCCAGCGCCAATTCTCAGACCCAGGGAGAGAAGAAGAAGTCATAATATAAATGCAGTTTTTGCACCGAGGACATACAAAAACTACTTTGCGTTTCAACTCCCTTGTTTCACTTTTGAGCTACTAGCCAACTTCATAAAAAACAAGAACATGTTATTATCGTTCGCGAAAAAAAATGAGAGAAGAAGAGGCAGAATGACGAAAATCAAACGAGGGAAATGGACTGAAGAAAGGGCAACCGGTCAATTTACATAAGATCACCAGTCCAATTCAATACAATTATTTCTTTGTTTGTCGATATCTTGTGCCCTCACTAACTATTATGCCTTACATAAAACATAATCTGCACACAATAATATCGCTGATATCAGTTGCATATCTCAGATGTCGTATAAATACATTAAGCTCAAGTGGAAACGAACCCATTAGTGTCCAAAAAACCTACTGCTTCTATTACACTTATTATAGCTACACTTTGAAAAATTAGCATAAAAAACTTGTACATTAGATGTGCTTGCTATATATTTGCTGTTTACTCTCTCGGTAAAACTGAAAGTGAGTCCCAAAAAGTCTGGTATTCTGGTCAAACCTGGTCGCACGTAGCAGCCAAATAAAGGCGCTCAGATAGATATCCTTTCTCTTTTAGAAAAACCGACCAAACTAGAACGAGACACAAACTCATGTCAGTCATGATGGAGAGGGAGACCAAACTCCAAACCATGACATAAACTAAATAGAAGCAGAATAATCTAGAAAGAATCCAGAGGGGCTACTGGGATAGAGGCAGAAAAAATGCATCGAGTATGGAAAATTTTTGGGAATAGAATATATAGGCTCTCTTCTTTTGCCCATATCTCAAGTACATTCTTGTATAATCGAATGTGTACTCACGCATGACAAATATTACGCTATATTCTAGATGAAATTGTTTTTATAACTTTATTACATAAGATCGGAGAGGAAAACAGAAGAATAAATGCGACAAAAAAGGATTCTGGGAGGGATTCAAGTGTGCATAATATTTTTGCTCGCTCTCTGCTGCTATATTTTTCAGAGATTGCTTTCGATTTTCTAGGGTTTTTTTGCTCTCTAGCTCGCTCTGGTCTGGTGGATTTAGTAGCTCTCTAGTCATAGTACGATCGAATGAAAGGAAACTTACAACCAAACCAAGCACCAGACTATATAGACTTATGCAAGCAAAAAGGGACGAGTGACAAGTCGAAGTGAGTAGAAGGGAAATGAGTAAGATTGTTGTGAGGAGAAGGAAAAGGGAGAACGGACTGAGAAATGAAGAAGAGCCACACATTTATAATTGTCGTAATGAGATTAGAGTCGTCGCTTTTTGCTACGCTTTTTAAAGCTCCTTCCTCCTTCGCTCGTGGAGCGATAGGATGATGATGTTTCGCTGCTCCCGTGTGTGTGCGATGTTTTTTCTCATATTCGAAAGAAGACGGAGAAGAAGAGACTAAATAAACCAAACTCCAAGTTGCCTCCGCAAAAAAAGAAGAGTGAGAGAGCAAGAAAAATTGTTGAAATAAAAGGGGAGTTAAGAGAGGAATATCACTGTCGCTGCTCACGATGATGATTAGAAGCGTAATCATAATAATAATGTATGTGTAGCAAACTCTTGACTCCCAACTTATATTACAACAGCGTGCACACTGCAGAAAGAAGGAAACATGCAGGAGAGTAATGGATGGTGGTGGTAGTGGTGATGATGATGATGATAAAAATTGTTGAGTCGGCCGACTACCTTAGTGCTTCAGTTCACCGGCCGAATGCTCTTCGCCAATGTCAGATGTAATAGCACTGGGGGACATGACACTGAAACAGCGCATCCACATCCATATATCTAATCCACCACCACACACTTATTCTTCCAAAGCTCAACTATTTTTTGTGAGTAAAAAATACGAAACAAAAGCTGAAACCAGGATGATGATGTTGATTATTTGTTGCTAGTCACACTCACACAGATGAAGACGAAATGGATGATGGTGATATGCTCATTCGCTTCATCATCAATGCCTTCACTTTTCATGATGAGAACATTAGAGAATTGATGAGAAAAGGAAAAAGATATATGAACCATATGTATGTTATGTACCTACATATTTGGTGCTATAAATGAATTAAGATTCACCAACTTGGTGATCTTTTCCTTCCTAAAAATATATGATTACTTACCATTATTTTTTGTTGGTAACACAAAAAGAAAAACTGCGAATGCGTATGTGTGTGAATGTATAATATGCTGTTTCTCTACCTGTACGAAATCATAATCATAAAAAGCAATATAGAGTCACATAAAAAGTACAGTGAAGCTTGCGGGGAACAATTTTGTGGTTATGAAGATTCCACATCTGCTCTCTGGACTTTTGTGGGGCTTTACTCCTTGTTTCGTCGTCTTCATCTATGATTCACGTGTTTTTGCAATGATTTTTCTGAAAGGTGCTTCTTCTATAAAAGCTTGCCTGGTGAGTCCAAGTCCAAGCCAGAACCAAAAGAGAGGAGCACACTACTAGACTACTACATATATGTATGTTGTACACAGCACTTTTTTATCGTAATTACAGAGTTGCACGGACACGACAACATGCTTATTTCTAGCGGCCAAGCATAAAAGAGTAAATGACGACGACGATGCGATGTTGATGATGTGATATGTGATGATGATGACGATGAATCTTCAGATTTGCTTTGGTTGTTCTGTTCGTTTACCAAAACGACATGCTAATGTTGTTCTTTCATGTACGTAATATTTTCCCCCTTTGTGGAACAACATGTGGAATGGAATATGGAGAAGTAGTATTGCCTTACCAATTTTTCCTCACTGCTCAAAAAGTGATTGGAATTTGGATTTGGATTGAATGAGGATGAGAGACGGTGGAGAAGAAGATGCTATTTGTGTTGCTAAGTGGGAACGCAACATTCAGCCAACATGCATGACGATCAAGTCAAAATGAGGAGAGAGAGGGATAAAGGGATGATAGAAGACGACAATGACTGTGATCATCATCCTGATAATAGTTCATGTATGTATGCAGCACAACAGGAGCAGTCTTAAAAATGCGGAGAAAAAAATCACAGATCTGAAACCCATTTGAAATGAACACACAAAAACTGGTTGATTTCAGTGAATTGAATTTTGAGCAAAAAACGTTCTTTTAAACAAAACACGATGTTGGCTGAAACGTCTCTCTCTTTACATTCGTGTACAATATTTTTGTAAAGACGTCTTTTGTGAAGCAATGGAACAGAGCATACCTAAACTTACTACTTTTTTCACTCTCTCTCTCCCTCCGAGCCTAATCCGATTGCAGAGAAGCAAAATCTGAGGAATTTTTCAGCAAAAAAAAGCAATTTGAAACAGGGAAAAGATTTTGAAATCTGTATTGCTTCAGTTTTAAAAGTATATATACTCTTGTCTCAACACAAAACTTATGTACATGCATGAACCTGCGGAGAAGAAGATTGCACTTGTGTTGTTTCCTCATATCGCATAAGTCGCATATGATATGAATCCATGTGTTCATTGGTTTTGCCCCGAAGAAGAAAAATCAGTCACGACAAGATCAGTTACTGAAAATAACATAGTCTCAAGTAAAATGCTCAAGTTTTGTGCTGCGTACTTTGACTCGTCATGTAAATATATTATGCATGTGTGGCAAAAGTGTAAACCTGGCACGAGTGCATCACTAACAAATTTTCCTACGTTTCGTATTCAGGGGGATGACGACGATGCACTTGCTCTTCCAAACTTGTCTCTTTTTTCACAGAAAAAAACGTGTGATGAGTGTGGGGGCATTTATTGGTCTTAATCGCTTCCTATTTATCATTGGCATAAGTATATTCCACGGAAAAAAGACCAATATACTAAACAGAATTTCCATACCTATGCGGAAGCATATATACATTGGTAATGCGCTGCTCTCTTGAAAAATTTATCGTCTCTCCTCTTCTCATTTATTTGTATCGATGATGAAGCGGGATATCTCTCTCACAAACATTTATGCACAAAGTGGGATATATTTTTGTGTAAACTAATCGAATAATGCATGCGCACAAAGTATCCATGCAAAATACATCAATGATGTATTTAGATATATGGTACGAAGGTCCATTCCATAAATATCGCTCTGCACTACACACCGGTACTCTTGATGCTATCGTCTACAAAATAGTGAGACGTTTTCCAATCGTTTTTTCTTCTTGTTGTTTTTCTTTCCGTTGGAACATGTTTGCATTCCATGATTTCATACATGCACCTAAAGACTTACACTTGAGACCTGTGCAGACATGTAAAAATGTATTTCGACGTTCCTTCAGAGATCACTTTATCTAAGTGTGTATCACATCACCAGCACACACATATACACACACAGATGAGATTATGAGATTTAGTAAAGTTGTACAGAGTTTCTAGACTTAACTTCTAATTTTAGTTTTTATTTTTGGCAAAAGCTGAAAGGAAGGGAGAGAAAAAAGAAAAAAAGCGAGTACAGAGGCAGGATTTCGTTTATTAGTGCATGCAGCAGGAGTAGTAAAATATACGCACACAAGCTTAACGACAGACATATACTCTCGGAAAACCAAGGAATCATTCAGCCGAGTAAAAGCTGCACACATAAAAACAAATACGTAAATGAATGTGCAATATGCATCGCACTGCGAAAAAATATATGGATGACATGTCGTCGGGAGAGTCAAATAACCTGGATTTACACAAACACATATATACAGCTCATCCCGCTTGCTTGCATATCCACATAAATACTCCACATTTTATGTTCATCTCAGTTCCACGAGAATTAGTAAAAAATCCGATACGGTTTTTCAGTTCAAGTTTTTGTGGTGTCTGCTCAAACTTTGTAGACTCGCACTAAAATGTGTCTCAAAAATACATGCTTCAAGTTTGGAATCAACAAGCTAATGGCTGCGTTTTTTATCTTGTCATTTTGTCATTATTCCAAAAATGCATTCTCTCTCTCTCTCTCGTTTCCATTCCAGCTTGAGCGTGAACAAAGAATTGCATCCAAATCCAAATCTTACAATTTGTTCCAAAGTTTCAAACCGTACGAGTAGTTAGCTCACAATCAAAGATGGTGAACTGAGCATAGGCATTGTCCCTATCTACCCTGGTTTTAATTACAAAGAAATTGATCCTTATCTTATCGTATTCCCACAAAGCCACAGAAGTCTAATGGATAATATGAGATTGGGCACTTGAGCATTTTTATGATCGTTGGGGATAAATGACTCATATGAACAAAGCCGTTGCTCATGTATCTACAAACATAAAGCTGGAATGAAATTTTTGTGTGTCCATGTGTGTATCCATGTGTGTGTCCATGTGTGTGTGTG
>JAQFZW010001344.1:0-28667 GCA_034687055.1 Heteromurus nitidus
GGAAAGGGCGCCACCTGGCGGCCTAAAAATTGGCAGTTATGTATGTCGTGGTAACATGTATCTATGCTATGAATTTGAGAGTTTAACTCCGTGGTCAATTTTTTTGGACTTCGAAACCAAATGGAGTAAGTCGTTGTGACATCCATCCCTCTCCCTCAATCCCTTTCTTACTGGTAGATCTAGATACTTGTGAGAATTAAAGGAGATAATGACGATGGGTCAGTGAAAAATAATAATAAATAAATAAACAATCCTTTATTTTCATACTAATCTTGAATTTCTAAAATGTACAAAAGTTACAGTAACATAATTTGAATTTGCATCTACTGTTAAATCCTACAGCTTATATCTTTTAGCGGATATCTTATCACTTTGCTTCGGGTTCGATTTTCTTTTAGTAACGTTACTTATATGCGACGTAACGCTTTCCTGAAGCTTTGCAAAGAAGGCTTTAGACGACTTCAGTTCTTTTGCCTTTTGCTGCAAGGTGTCACGGTCTTTGACGTTTGTAGCTTTCTCTTGCGATCTGACAATACCGTCGGCTAACTTTATGTTCCTCAAGCCGAGGCCTTTTATTCTTGATTTCTCCTCTTGCATCAGTCGCTTAAATGCTGCATCTTCATTTTCTTCCGCCTCTCACGTTTCCTATCCGTTGCCGACCTTTCTTCTTTACTTTTGATGGGGCCTTTGGCTTGCTCTGAAGAAAAAACAAACGTGATTTCAACAACATTGTTCTTAAAAATTCGATTTTTACACATGCATACATTTTAATATATCAGAAACGAGGAATTCTGAGTTTTTCGGCATTATTTGTAACCTAACTTAAGAATCCGCAGACTTATCCTCGCAACCTGACATTTGTCGCGATAAGATGGAAGATCTCTATCGAAATTCAACAGGAGAAATTCATTCTTTTCCCTCGATACCGGATGCTAACACGGACACGAGTCTGTACGTCGGGAGTAATTCACTGCCACAAACTGATTCAGCTGGTAAGAAGATTAACGATGGCGTATGCGTAGCGCGTCTTGTACAAATAGCTGGTGAGTTGATGACAACGTGAATAAATTGACACCCCAGCACTTGTGAAAATCTTCGCAGTTCTTTGGTTTATTAAATGATCAAATTTCTTCAATTCTTTCAGGTATGCAATCAGCAGCCAGTTCAGCTAATAGCGTCGATCTGAAAGTAAATATGGATTGCATGAGTCTGAAGCTTCTCTTCCAGAAGTGGAAATGCCTACCCAGGAATGCTATGGAATGATAATGATCGCTTGAAATATCCCAGATGTCCCCCTAATTTTTTTAGCTAATTCTAGATGCAAAAACGGTTCATAATTTCGATTTCAAACAGTTTTGCTCATCCGTTCCCCAATATGGAGTTCATGAAGATTTGAAGAAAGACAGTCCTTGTTCAAACTCATTTCATCAAGGTCTTCTCGGTAATTCTTCTCAAGGCGGTGATAATGCTGGTCTGGTTGATCATGGTTCAAGCTGTTGACGAGTAAAGAATTATCTCATTATCCACATTTCGGAAAATTCACTTTCAATAGATTCCTTATGCATAACTGCTCCATGACCTTATTTTTCTAGGCTCAAAGCATTTTATGAGGCCGAGTCAGCTATACACTACCATTTTCTTTCTGCGTGAGTAAATTAGAATATACACCTTTAAAATGTTTTACCAAAATGTCAGGAGGTAATTTAAGACTATAAGCATACTTCACCGGACAATGAGCAGTGGAGCATATGGATCGTTGAAATTAGCAGTGAGGGTCATCCGGAATTTGAAGGATCGAAGTATAATCCTCCACATCCTCATATTTGCAACGGAGGTGAAAAGAAACCTACCCACCTGCAAATATTACTTAAACATTTCTTGCACCTGCATACATTTATTTATTTATTCATGTTTGCATAAAACTGACAATTGTATGATTACGCGATACGAATTTGAAAAATATTCTGATATTTTTTCTGTTAG
This sequence comes from Heteromurus nitidus, assembly GCA_034687055.1. Taxonomy (NCBI): domain Eukaryota; kingdom Metazoa; phylum Arthropoda; class Collembola; order Entomobryomorpha; family Entomobryidae; genus Heteromurus; species Heteromurus nitidus. The sequence continues at coordinate 1,984 of JAQFZW010001344.1, forward strand.
ATTTCTTGGGTTACTTATTAACCCACTGGATGAGCTAATATTTGTACGACGCTGTCGACATCATCATATGTGTATTGCTGGAACTGCATTTTTCTTCGTATTCACAGGAATTTTTGCGGTGGTAAGCGGTTAATCTATTGATGAGTGCTTGGCGCTTGGTCATGTATTTTTTATAAAATGAAAACTCCTTTTGAAGTTCGACATGCGAGATGGGATAATGAAAGGATCGGCTATCATTGTGTCAGCCTTGGTGTTTTTATGACAAGTCCTACACTCTATGCTGTATGCAATGAAAGAGAATGCTGGAATGACAGAGAGACTGCTGGCTACACTTTTTTCGATGGGATTCGTCGAACTGATCATTATGGTGAGGCAAGAAGGCAACACCAACCTTGAGGAACTTCTGTTCTATGCAACTATTCAGAGATTTTTATATACATTATTTTGGGGTGTTCCTTCAAGGTCATTATGTTTGAATTGAAGAACATTGTAACAGGATATCGATTTGCTGTCACTCCAAAGAACTGGTTTTTTACAGCAATATATCTTTTATTTGATTAATATTTTGAATAGACTATCATGTCAATAATTTGCAAGTCAAACCGGTAAAATGTTGCTTTTGCTTGAATAAATTAAATGAAAACAATGCTGTCAGACATCTAGACTGAACCTGTGCAAGGTTAAGCGCTAAGTGTATTATTGGAAGCCCTCGTGTGCTTGATGAAGTGTGCGCTAAATTCACCACTGCTTCTTCCAAGGAATTTCAAAGCAGCGCCTGAAGAACCGATGACGTTGTGAGATGAGTTGTAATTTTGAGGTCAAGGTTCATCCACGACTATGTGTCGTTACTAAGGATGTTTTGCATTATTGTCTATTGTGCATAACAAAAATGCAAAAGTTTTATTCCCAAACGATTCGCGTAAATGAGCTCTTGAACCTCAGATGACCCAAGACCAACAAGACAGACACGAAGATTGCATTCTTTGCTCGTACCCCGCAATAGCCGAGTGACATAAAACGCAACTAAATCCCAAAATGCATTTAATGAACGGTTATCATATGCTCCCTGAAAAAGTAGCTGGCATAAGCAAATCGGTGAATGTAGCTGCCCAGCCCATTGCGATATCCCAGGATCTCAATCAGAATCCAGTTTCTACACAAGAAACTGTGAAAAGTGGCGTTTCTCCAGGAGCACAATGTCCGGCACCTCGACCCACTCAATCACCAGAAGATCTGTTTCATCGAAACCGGAATACTCGTCACATAACTTATGATGACTTGATATGGTGCAGCGTTCCTCATCTTTTAGTGTTGTTTTTTCAACTCTTCTGTGTTAATGCCTTTGGTTACACTCTGTCGCGATTACAATTTATCAAGGATATGCTAACTCCCGATCTCTATATTACGAATATAGTTGTAATAGGGTAAGTGTATTAAGTTACGTGAGATTTTCGCATTGAGAGACACTTGATACATTTTTTATTCTAACTGTCCAAGTATAATTTTTACCTTCCACAGTGTGGCACTAGTCATTGTATATATACTTCATGAGCTGATAGTACGTCAAGGGATTTGGCTGACGAAATGGCACCTGTGTTGCACGGGCTTATATAAATCATTCTTGGCAAGCAAAAACTAAAATATTCCACATTTTAAAATCATTGCAAATTAATCAATGGCGAATTTCATAATGTGATTCTAATTTGCGCTATTGTTATTATGTAGACCTCAGTCATGTGCTACAACATAGCCTCAACATATATCTTCTTTGATTCATTCGTTGTCGGACCGTTGGTCGTCGCACTGGTGTCGGGAGCTACCTTGCTCATCGTTTTTATTCAGGAATGCCGTCGGACCGTGGAGGAAGACTTTGTGGGTTTACGGAACTATATATGACTATACGTATTTCATCTTTGCAATTTTGCAACTTGCCGAACGTCTTCACATAATGGTGACAATGACATGTGAAATGGATTTTATTGACCAATTTTGACTTTATACCTATCAATTTCAGGAAACGCAACTTAGTCATTTTGGAATCACACGACCTGAACACAACGATGTTCGCATAAATATTGGACCTCAGCTCGTATTCCCCATACCAGAAGAATTCTCTACTCCTGGAGCTGGGATTGGGAAATAAAGTAGCCGGCCATATATACAATACCATATATATGTACATATATAGCAATAACATAAACTCTCTAAACCCGCTTTGTTGCTGCTTCAGGATATATATATTATATTTAACTGTTGTAACTGATCATTGTAATTAATATGAATAATAAAGCAGAAATCGTTGAGACATCCGGATATGAAAATGAGTATTCCTAATTTTCTCCAATTATCCCAACAGTGTTTGAATTTATCGTTTATTTTTTTACGGTTTGGCAAATATTTCTCATAACACCCCACTTCTTGGAATGTTTCTTCATTTTGTTTTTTGACCCGTTGTTCACATACTCCACCAAGTCATATCTCCCTTGTTGATTGGCATATGCATCGTAGAGAACCAAGTAGTGCAGCCGCTTTAGAAAAAAAATATTCTCATTCTTCACACACACACACACACTACACACGGACAGTGAAAGCTCAACGATTCGATAATCAAGAAGAGCATTAAAAGCTACACAATGTTCATTTCTTAGTGCTTTGGATTCGTGAATGTGAGGACATAGCACCCACCAAGGTACTTTCGACTCGTCTTTAGCATCCTGAATCATTCATGATCATTGCTCCATTCTAATCCGAAACCGAACGCAAAGTTTACAATCGCACAATTTGCATTTACGGTGTGATATGCAGGAGAAGCAAATGTCATAAATTCCCATTCATTCACCGTTCCATATTAATCCCACAAGACAGTGTGGTCTGAAAAGCTAAACGGTATACTGTACTGCTGCACACAAGTTGTTCGTCACAAGGTTTTACTTTTTTAAGATAACCGATCACCAACACTCCATTCATAATACGAGAATGCATGCATACGGAACATTTATGCACATTTGGAACATTCATTCAAGCTACCTGCCGGCGGAGGTATACATGCGCCTTATGAGTGAATAGCTGTCATATACACTGTGCAGCGTCTTTGTTATATGATGAATGATGATCATGTTGATCATGCATGTTGTCAGAGATGTAAGATGTAAAGTAAGTAAAGTATAATCCTTGAGGTAAATGGTAGATGTGTAACCTCAAAAAATTTCCAGTAAAAATCGGACAAGGGAGCGACAAGTAAGCGAAGACTCCATTTTGTCTTTCTTCTTGTGATACACGGTGAATATTTCCTGACAGTTCTTCATAACTAAAAAATCGGTGTCACAATTGAAAAATTAATCTGTTATAGTAGAATGGACGACCAAGGTAAATTAAATCTAAAATATTTTCTCTAAATGTAATGCATAATACGCACTTTTGGGGAAGCTTGCGCATCCACTTAGGTACCTGAAACAAGCATAATGTGTGCTACTAACGAATCTGTCTTTGTTTTTAAAATTGTAGCACTCGTACTGATGAGCCCAATGCAAACTTGCCACAACGATGAGTCTAAAATGCTGCAGTGTCTCAACCTGAAACTCCAGGTGAAAGTTCACAATCTGGAAAATGAAGTGGGGCGTCTGAAGAAAGAGATTCAATCGCACAAAGGAAAGAGTTCCATTTACGAGTCTCTAACAAAGGACCTGGCATTGCTTAGAACACAATTCGACAAGACGGCAGCCGCCCTACTTCGCAAATGTGAGGCGTATGATACTCTGAAGAAAGAGATGACTGCTTTGAAATCCAAGTACAACATTTCAACACCGAAAAATTGTGCAAGATCCAAACTCTCCAAGATTTTGCCCATCAACAGCTTCAAAACAAAGTTAGCGTTGTACGAAGATTGTACGGAATACAGCAGTGACGAGGAAATTTATTCAAACCGACGAGGAAGGCCTAGCATGGGATCCTGTGGCAATATTGCAAAGCAAATTACTGAAGAAGAAGGGTTACCCTCACACCTAAAAGCATACGCCGCCCCTGCTGCACCCTTAAGAAAGTAAGGGACTAATGTCCATTTTTCATTCATTTGCGTGTTTCATTGTGATTCATTTTTATGATTCCAGAGAAGTACGATGGTCTTAAATTTTCTTTTTTTGTGTGTTTTCACTCTTTTTTTTGTAGTAGACTGCTCATCAAACTTCACTCTCTCAAGGCTGCCTCCACAGAATCTTTGGAGTCGACAGGAAGAAAGTAAGTTATAAATAACGCCTTGTTCGAAAATTAACGCACACTAATACAAAATAACTTGCACTTGGCATTCCCAGAGCCATTGGCATTGTGATTATGATATTTTCCACCGTACAAATGGCCACAGTAATATTGCAATCTGTTTCCTTTCTGCAGATCCATAAAACTACAGGAAGTTATTGAAACCAAATCCTCTCGATTAGCAGCAGGTTCGAGGAAAGGCAACAGAACCAATTTGAATAGCTCGCTTCAATCTTCAAAAGGTAGCTCAGCCCAACCTTCTGTTAAAGCTCCCCCTGCAATTCGCCCGGCCTTGGGACAAAGTAATGGACATCGTCTTGTCAAGATGAATGCGGCGACCATTAAACGCACAAATAGTGGCACCTCGAGCAAATCGGGCTCGGGCTCCACTAAACCCGCCTTTCGCTTGTAATGTTTTATTATTTTCACGGATGCAATAATCACTAACTTTTGAGCAGCATTTCTCTTGAATGCCAACTGTAATTCTTTAATTTTAATTCGATGTCGCTTTTGCGTTGATCTCAGAGCTGCATTTATATTCTGTGCAAAATCCCAGAATACGGAGTGCGATAAATGACTGTCAGATTCAATGAAGACTATAATCATGGCAGCTTACTACTGAATGGTGTCCCCGTAGATATTTGGTGAATCTTAATCTCATAATATTTGTAGGTTTACTTGATGTGAATTGGATTGTAATGATTGATTGTATGATTGGCCGACATTTACAATAGGCCGTAATTAATGACGATTAAAGAAGTGATACCGATTTTGTCAATACATAAACAAATTTGAAATGTTTCGTACTATTTTTATTATAATTCTATCACTTACTGAGGAAAACTGCATCTTGTATAGCCGTATCGCACCTAGCGCATTCAAATTTATACCTTAGGTTTCTTTTTCCTATTTCTCTCTCTTTTTGGAGGAATTGTTTTAACAAATGGGGTCCAGTTTTTGGGAATATACTCGGTGGGCAACTTGTAACCCTTCTGTTCATCCGGAGGTAACCTCATCATCCACTCTTCCTCATTGTCAAAAAAGAAAATCACTTCTTCCTTTTCCTTCAATTCCTTCTTCTTTGCTTCAACATCCTCCAGTACTTCAAATTTCCTAAATCGTTTAATCTGCTTGTCTAGTTCTACGAGCCTCTGGCCATTCCAATCTTCGTAAGCTTTAAGTTGGGCTTCAATTTCTTTATCCTCTCTCTCGGCTAATGCTGCGGAAAGAAGTTCCTGCGCCTTTTCAACTAGGTTGAGATCCTTTGTCGTTATTTTATTTGACGTAAGCAAATCTTTTACTTGTGGAATAAATTTTTCGTTTTCGGGATAGTTGAGGTCTTTCCACATCTGATTGACATCTTTCTCATCAAGGTTGACACCTGGGAATTGATGGACCTTCGGCTTTGAGAGAGTTTTGTTGGGAGATGCATCGATTTCAGAAATCGCCTTGTCACACAATTCAGTCACTTTGTTAACCTGGACAAAAACAAATGTAAGACATGTTATGGGTCATTCGATACAGTTGAGATAGTACGACAATCACTGATATGCAAGTTATCGTTCAGCAAATCAAATAAGCAACGTGTTTTCAAAACTTACAACTTCGTTAGCTAGAGGTGTCTTGTTGCTTGCGTATTTTTGCAGCAATGGCTCTACTTTATCCCATTTCCCGTAAAGGGCCCATCCAACAATTTCAACAGACCTCCTCATTAGTTCATCTTCCTTCACGTACCGGCTTACTAATGCTAATGTTTTCCCAATTACATCGTTAGGATTAATCAGGTCAAAATGATCATCGAAATATGGATTCCTTAGCAGATACATCCTGACTTTAGTCTACACATATAATCAAAATAATCAAAAAATCAAAGCAATCATCAAAAGAACCATAAAGTTTGCACAAGTTTTGTGATGATGAGTCTTATTGTGTTCTACCTCTTCTTCTGATTCTTCTTTAGGTGGACTAGTATACCACGGTTCAGGACTAGGGTCGTATAAATATTTTAGACATGACAGCAGCACAAAATTCCTTGTTGTTGCTGGCCCAAAGTCTTCCTCCAGCATGAATAAGCTCGCGATTTTAGCAGCATCTACAAACGGAAAACGAAGAATAATAATTACAGGATTCGATCTGATTCATTCAGGATTATCAGGATTCGTTCGTTCATTGCATCATGCAACTGGCAACTAATTACTCACCTCTATTATTTCCTTGTTTAAGAAATTCATCCATTAAAACATTGCCAATGTGATAATCAACAAAGACGCCGTAGTTCCAACGATCATTCAGTATTCTCACTATGTCATCCATTCGGCCAGCCTTCAAAAACGCTCTTATCAATGCATAACTTGTCGATGGCAAAGCATCAGCAGTTGCAGGTGATCTTCTCAACCTGTGAACTAGTTCCTCCATCTCATCCAAGTTTTCTTCATCTGTCACCCTATTTACGTACTTCATAAAAATGATAACAATAAAAGCACATAAAATAAAATTTAACCCATTGTTGACAATAATATTAATAATAACACGAACTAAATAAAGTACAAAACATTGCGCAAATCCTTACCAGATCAACATCAATCGCACTGATCACCTTATCCGCCTGATATCTTTTATCGATATCATAAAAGAAGTCGTCTATAATCAACCAATTACAATTTTATATTTTAGTTATCCTCGAATTGATCGTAGTCCAACATAAAAATATAAACAATTTTCATGTGATTTCCAAGTCCCATCCTCACCTAAGTTAATTTTCTGGATAAGTTTAGTTTCCAATCTTTTCTCCCACGCTGGAGTGCATTGATATTCCTCCCGCAGCAAGCCATTAAAAGTTGTTCCCGATCCGGCTCCTCCTCCAGAAGTTGAAACGGATTCTGACCCTTGCAAAATCCACGAGGATGTTCCAAAACAATGATATTTTGGCAGCTCATGATCAAATCTGAACAAATGTTGACGCCATTGTCGCCGGAGAAGACTACTTGAAAACCTCATTTTAATTTACTGCTTTCAGCAATCAATCACAATCAACAATCAGAACAAAAACACCAAAAAGGTAAATCCTCTCTTTCTCACATTGTCAAATTGCACTAACGAACGATATTCTAGACAACGTTTTCATCACTGCTTTTACGTTTATCCACTGATGAATGATGAATATTCACTGCTTGACTTTTTGCGTAAAAATTATTGTTTGTTTTGTTTATACAAAAATGTGCAATGATGATGGTTGAGAATCTCCACTTGAGATGTTGAGCATTGTCGGAGCATAGGTATGCATTTGGACATGTGTCTAAATGTGGAACCTTCACATCCCGCTGCCTTCTGTGGGGCATTGCATGAAAGTGTGCAATTGACAACAAAGAAATTCAAGACGCTGCTCTTCATGTCATTTTAGTCATGTCCTTTGCTCGCATCCATATTACTCTTTTGCCAAAATTCCAGTTGCACACTTGCAAAAAGTCATATTATCCCGTCGCATAATAATATGAAAATTCAATTAAAACTAAAGTCAATGGTTCATAAGGTTGGTACCTCCTCCCTTTGCAGCACCTGTCCCGTGAAGACATCTCTAAAATCAGCTTCTTATATTTGGCATACGACTGGAATCCTCACCTTTTCAGGTGCAGCTATATAGCTATTGGTAATAGTAATAAATATGAATGGAGGTACATACATACATATCAAACACTTAATATCTTTCTATTATTGTATGTTTTGATGAGTGACCGGTGACGGTGACCACGCGTCGCGTGTGGTACTTGTAACTTTTGTAATCAAAATAGTAGCATACCATATGTAGCTGTACCGATACACTCGATCATCTATTACTGTCATAAACAGTAATAAAAGCCATACTAAGGAACACTATAGAATCAGCAGGAGTCATGAGGTGAAGTGCATTTCCTGAAAATTTCCATACTGATGTAAGAGGTAGCACATGCATCAAATTTACTACTCATTCTGGTGTGGGTATATGAAAATTATGTGGCTCGAGGACAGGTGAATTGTGCTCTTTCTTCATCTCATTTCGTAAGTGAAAGGGAAGCCATATACCGAAAAGCCAGACGAGGTGGCGACCCAAGTATGTAACAACGCATGAAATTGTGGAGTGGCTATATACAAATTTGTTTACATGGAACAAAAGATAGCGACATATAGCATATAGTGTGCATGTATGCATGCAGAAGAAGATATATGTCCATCTTTAACAAGATCGGAAATAGCTACAACCAACAACACACCTTGCACACCTGTCAAAGTCAACGGCTTCAGTCAAAGCCAGCTCTCAGCTTTCTACTTTTTCTGTCTTTTTCCTTCACAGATTTTATTTATGACAAAGGTGCTCATTCCCTGTTTATAGCACCACATGAAAACCCTTTTAGACGGAAGATGCAAAAATCATGGAGCTATGGAAGAAATGCGCTTTAAAAGCTGACACATTGTATGCTATTCACAGCAATCTTGCTTTTGCAGTATTTTTCGATGAGATGGTGGAGTGGTGGTTCAAATAAGATGGATATGACCTAAAAGCCTAACTATAGTCAATTCCCAAAGTACTTAAGGTCATCTAGTTCTCAAAAAGAGCATCTAAACTCAATATTTGTATAATCTGTTTTCCTAACTTCCTAACACATGGATTTGCATTTCCAACTGCCAACTACTTACGTTGTACGCGTGGTAATTGTTATAAAGTATATATTCGTACCTCGTACATACAATTGTTAGTCGATTACTAACGGGCTTATTATTAAATTGTAAATTATAGCGGTGGTGTAGGGGTGTGAGATCTGTGATTGTGTTTGGTGGTTGTGATCAACACGATCTAGGGAACTTGACACACTTCTGCTGGAACTAAACAAACAAAATTCAGATAATATACATGTGGGATATGCATTCTGTTTAGTTGAATGGCAAATGTTATGCATGTACCTAAAGCTAAAGTCATATTTAATTGTGTAAATAGCCGTTTACACAGGTTTCGGGCTTACACACATAATTCAACAACTTTCAAGATTCAGATTAAGTATCAACTTTTATTCCTTAAATTTTATTGAAGGTGGTGGCATAACTTCCAGAATTTCAATTGGGCAAAAATGTTTGGATAAGGCATTTTCAAATGTCGCCATTTGTGTGCACCACACAGCTTTGTACATTGTGTATGTGCAGATTGCAGATCCCTGTCATACTTGGTAAAATGGAAAATGGAACTACTACTAAAAAGGTGTCTAGACGGAAAGCACCAAGCCAAATGTCTCTACATCATCAGCCCGAAGTCTGCGCAATGGAGTAAATTTTGAGAGTGTTGCATTTCGACATGGTCTCTATATATCTCTGATTGTGAGATCATAGTTCCGTCTCCTATTTTATGATTTTGGCGCAGGTCAAACCATTTAGAAGAAATGTGTCCTCCTTTAAGCAATGATGTATTTAAGCACAATGCCCAAACCGTCGTCGGTCTTCCTGGGGAAAAAGACATCTGTCTTCATCAATCACGCCAGCAATTCACAATACTCAACGTTGTGATTTCGAAGCCTGAATTTATTATCAAGCATTCTACTGGAAAAATAAAAATCACGCTATCAAACAACTGGAGTCAGACTTATCACCTTATCAGCATGTTCTGAGACAACGAAATATTATGGAACAATGTTTTTTAGAAACTTCAAAAAAAAGTACTACGAACGCTGATTATATGTTTTCCCCTTCAAATCTATAAATAATGTTTTTCCATGAAATGCTTTTTACTTCAAACACGAAGCAATTTTTTTTACAAAAAATACCTTTTCTGAGCGACTTTATGAGCTTCATTGTAATTATGGCAGGCTCAAGCTGAGAGCTTTTTATATGGTCCTATTCGTCCTTTATAATGTAGGAAAGAGGTCCTTTTCGCTTCAGATGGTGAATATAATATGTAATTACACCTTGCGCGGGCAATGTCGATCGTCGACTTACCAGAAATAAAACCCTTTTTTTTACTTTGTTGGCATTTTTTTCTTTATTTCCCAAATACCTTCATAAATTCAAGAAAAATCTGTCCTGCACAGCATGTTGTATCATCCTCTGTATTTTAAATGCTTCGTACATTTATGGACGTGGACATGCATGTATCAAATCAACATCCTCTATTTTTTACTTAAGTTAAATAGTTACATAAAAGCATTGCAAAGAGTGGACCACTAGTTTTAATGACAATCCGTCTTATATGAAGGTTCTAGATTTTCTACCAACTGCATGGGATACATAATTCGTGACGAAGTTGTACTTTTGTATGAATGAAGAAATTTTATGTAAATCCAGAATAACTAACCAATGCCAAACAAACCTATGCTGTTGTAATATGCATTTTACATTTGCATTTGTAAAAAATTGTACATAATTTATGTTCCGAAAGCCCTCTAAATGAACTCGTTTGCTTCAAGGTGATGAGGTCCTGATGAAGATGAAACACTTGTTACCCTTGTGATTCTGTATCTCGGAACATGAGAAGCACTTGTGACCGATGTACGGTAGATGCCCGATGGAACTTTTTAGGGGGTGAAGCTACAATCATATATTCTTTTTCCCCTTTCAGGTGAAGAGGATTAGCTTTGAGTGCACACATCTCTGCTGTACACACAGCTTACAATGTAAAGGCATATATATAACAACACCAGACACTACTGGCCAGCAGCATACCTTTGTCAACTGACGAGACTAAAAATAACTTTATTGTTGCACCTCATCGGTATACGGTAATACGGTACGGGGAATGTTATGCATGACAAGATAAATAGTAAAACCAATGAGACATTTTTTACCTGTACTTAAAACACTTTCCTTTCGCATGTGATATACTAAAAAAATCCATATAAGTATTATTGAGCTTTTGATAATACATTTTCAAGTAAGCATTTAAACATAAGAGTTCAAACAATATTTTCAGCGAAAATAAAATGTGAACATCGACGAGTGAAGAAATTCTTAGTTTTGAAATGGATTCAATTTAATGGGCGTTTATTTGTGAGATCCGAAATGCCTGCGTATATTCCCATGCTCAACTCTTCTTTCTGCTGTATAAAATGATCCGATTTATCATTGTTCCATCTCAATGTGGCCAAAAGGGTAAACGCAGCAGTCAGTGAACTGTAAAAATCATGCATACACACAGGAAATATATATTACCATTTTTACCCGTCCCTTACTCTCATGGCCATTGTGCTATTGTGTGAACACTCGTTAAAACTACTTCTTTCGCTGACTGATGCAATTAAATGTGCGTATGTGGGGCGCAGTTGTGTTTCTTCGGTTTTAATTACATGTTCTTCCTGTGCATCTCATCGTCCATTCTGGTTGTATTGTAGTTTTTACTCTCCCGTCCCGACAAGTCCTCCCCTATACATATAATAAAGGACCGCATGAACAGAAATGGTGAAAATGTGTTTTACGGTCATACATACAACAGATAACAAATGTTACGTAAGTCTTACGCATACGTGCATTTAGGTACATTCACTTTGTAGATGGACAATGAATGCAAAAATATGTAGCCCGTTTTTATATGAAGATCTTTCCTTTTGGTGTGGTCTTTTTGATTAAACGACGAATTTGACTTGAGGCTAATAAGTACAGTTAAAAAGAGATGTGGTCTGGCAAATGAGTTGAGGAGCAACGCAGTGGCAGTTATGTTATACTCCACTGTTGGATGTGTACCTCATTCTGAGGGTATGCTGACAGATACCGACATTTTACGAAAGTGCTCAAACCGACGGAGATTTTTACGATATAATGAGAACATGGTGTACAAGGGGATCCAGCCCGTCTGGCTGTGTGGCGAGGAAGAAAAGTTGCCGAAGAAGCGAGACTTCTCTGATGGTGCTCCCGTCGTAACTCTTTCTTCGTCTCGCATCTGATGAAACTTGATGGAGATGGGGTGATGACGACGACTAGGCTTTTAGCTTCACTGAACAGCGTATAAAGTATGCACGACACAGCAGACGTAACTTTAGCTTTTACGAAAACATCCCAATTCCATAAAGCTATCAAGCATCATCCCTTTGAAAACGAGAATTTAATGTGTGTGCCAATGGTAATGAAGTTGTTCCTCTGTGATTTTTTGAAGACTTTGAATAGCACATAGATGATGGTGAGGAGGATGATGATTAGAATGATTACCTATGCCCATGAACATATACATGCCTTCAAAATTAAGAGGAAGAAAGAAGGAGATGGTGCCTTGTTTGATTGATGAACTGAAACTATAATCATAACATCATTAACCTATGCTAGAAGCTACCAGCTCCGTTCAAGCTCCTCAGATTTCTCAGATTTCCATAATCGTCAAAACGCAATTCTCGCATCTGAATATTTCAATCAATTTTATATTTCATTTGGCAATGCACAATGCAGTAGTACCATACATACATTACATATGATATATATACATAAAAGGTGAGTAAGGTAAGATCAGGAGAAGCCCAAAGTATGAAATAAAAAAAACGGTTGTGCTGTGAGAACTTTAAGGAGGCAAAAGGAACAAGAAGGCCGTCCTCTTAAAAGACTCGACTCCCTTACTTACCTGGGATTAGTATAGCTGGCAGAGGCAGTACTTTTTTTCTTGAACAAGAGAAACTGAGAGAATTGAAGTAAAAAAGCAGGGGAGAGTATGGAGTTGACAGAGGGAACGAAACCAGTACCAGTTCCCTAGTCAATTATGTAAGGATAAAAAAGCCGACGGTATGCCTGCTTCGTGCTTTTTTCGATGATACCACAACACGCCTGAGGATGTTTGGCTTGTTACTTTTCTCCTCATACCTTTGCACACACATTCATACTTACTTACTTACTTACTACCTGTTGCATGCACGTGAGATAAGGGCGATAAAGTTGCGTCCTCATATTAGGTTTATGTACATCCTTATGACATGAGGGTAGTTGATACATTTTCCATCTCGTACTACGACATTAAACCTTCATTCACGTACACGGAAGATGCGGGACTCGTGAGGAATAATGATAATGACAGGGAGGCAGCAGGATGGCAATTGCAGAGAGAGGTAAAAGGTATATAGACGAATAGGATGTGCATAGCTCAAGTATGGAATTGTACGCTAAACGAGCTCGATTCTCGAAATCTCAAACTAGGATTATTACTTCACGGTCAAAAGCAGAAATCCCTTTGGAGTTTTCTTTCTCAATCTACGACAATGCTATTGTGATTTTGTTCTTGTGTACCTGCCTCGCTGGATTGAATCTTTTTTCCCCTTCGTGCACACGCGGATATTAGTAATTGTGAAGCTTCCTCTCTCTTGAGAGTTTACCTCTCGCACACACACACACGCATTTAATATTTCATGGTTATATGCAACGTACTGGAAAAAGGTATTCCGTTTAATTTTTACAAAAGGCCGTCCCTTTTTTCTTTTCTTGTAAACCCGTCCTGAAAGCAGGAGTAAGGTATTACTTTTCTGACATCAAGGGAGTCATTTTCATAAGAAGAAAACGGGAAAGCTATAAGCTCACCTGAAGACCCTTTTCTGTTGTTATTTTCAAATCTGTCAAGCTAACGCGAGGTTGCTCTCCTCCAGTTGCTCTCTCTCTCTCTCTCTACCTCAAAATCAATCTACCTGTGCATATGCAGTTCTTTGAAACAGATTTTGAGCATGAACGCAGTTTAGAATATAATACTCAAGAGAGCTTGCCTGTGTTCGTGATTATAAATAGGGATTTGTGAAAATCAAGGAGAGCTAGTATTGCACGCTTGATTAAAATAGAAAATTCTTTAGAAACCCTTCAGGTACAAGAAGCGAAGAAAGGTGATGTGCATGAGGGAAGGGAAGAATCCTTGAGTAACATTTCAGCTTGTGATCTTCTAGCGCACGAAGGATTATATAGTAAATTTCCTGTAATAGAATATTATTGGATTTTGGGAGAAATCTCAGTTCGTACCTTGGGCTCAGATTAAATTTCTTCATTCAGCATCACACACCTCATCGACGGCAGTGCGCAGTGATTGTGTCAAACGTAGTTAGTTGTTGAGCTGCGAGTGTACGCAAAATGGAGAATCAACTTGTAAGTGTTTATATTTTTTATCGATATTTCTTGTTCAAATTATTTCATAAAATTGGACATGTAATTTTTAACTTGGCGTATATTGAAAAATTCTAACCAAGCTCTTTGTTCAATTTTTTTAGGCTAAAGGTGGGAACAGCGATCCCATGAACACTGCACGCTTTAGTAACAGAGCAGCTAGATTTTATTGGGTAAGAACTATATTCACTCTTATTAAAAATCTAGAGAAAATATAAGGTGCATTTTTGGTTCTCATGAAGCTTGCATGTGTTTAACTGTGTCGCTAATCCTTAATGATGTGTTGTGTTGTTTGCAGGCAGAAGAAGAGCCTTCTCCTCAACGAGCTTACTCCATTCAGCAGATAGGAAAATCAGATTCTCATTTTGAAGAGAGTCCACTCGTCATCGCGGCCATTAGTGCAGGCGTAATTGGTGTCGCCATAATTATCATAATTCTCGTTGGCATTTGGATTCGCTCAAGACTGTATTCGGAAGTTGAGGGAAGAACGAGCCAAAATCCCAACAACATGTCCGTTAGATCATCCACATCCACATTGGAGGAGGAAGCGTACATAGTTTGTATGGAAATGGATGGTGGGGCCGTTTTAGGAAGCATGCATAATGCTTCAGATAATTATTGTGGTGAGTGTGACTAATGAGGCAATAACTGTAAATCTTCTTCTAGAAAAATGCACTTTTGGTATGCTAATTTGCTAATCGTTACTTTCGACTTTATTTCAAACAGAGAACTCGGCGACGCTGGACATTGAAAATGAGAAGTCTATCGTCCCTGCCACTGCTGTACCTGAAATTTTAGAAGTTGATTCATTCTCGGAGAGCTCACCTCACGTGATTCAGGCCATCCCAAATGACGATGCTTCTGAATCAAATGCGAAATCTTCAGCAACGGAATAATTTACTGGTCCAGTATCAATTAACTAATGTAGCTTTCCTCCGGCACTAACAAAATCATATATCTGTAATTCATGATGCTCACATCGAACGAAAGACCTATGATCCCTTACATTTAACGATTTAACTTATTCAGATCTGAAGGGATTTGGTACAAAAGTATATATTTATTTAGATGTTATTTATGATATGCCCACACGTATATTCGTACTTATAAATGTGATATTTAATTTTAATCTAACGATTTAATCAAGAATTTTAATCATACACAAATATCAGAAGCAACAAAAAAAAACTTCTGCTCCGTACGTACGCATTCCATTTTGAGTTGGTTCACATATCTTCGCTTTGATAAGCGAAATTAAGAGATAGTGAAAGGGGTACAGATATTACGTTACTTTTAATGTGCCTAAATTCAGGATTTGATATTTCGTTTGTATTTATTTAGCTGGTTAGTTTGTGAGGAAAACTACTACTCACACAAATCACAAAAAGAAATCGTTTCACATAAGAAACCCCCAAGGTTGTTGTCTATTCAATTGGGGAAATCTATATATTTTTATACAGGAGACACATATCAGATGTCTCTCAAAATCCATTTTAGTTGATGGAAAATCGTGTTAGATTTTTACTCTGAACATAAATAACTGGAATTTTTAGTTGAAATTCATATTCGTCCGTAGTGGTGGAACTGTCACGATCAATCCTCAACTTTAACATTATGTACAGAATATTTTTAACAATGTAGTTATTATTATTATCTATACATGTATGTGTACGTGTTACACGTATCAAAATAAGTTTTGTCAGGTTAGAACTTTACATTCGTTTTTCGTCATTATTCGAGTAATCTTATTACCTATATTAAGTAGTACTCGTCCGAATATTATGCTTAACAATACCTCATAATTTTACTCATCAACAAAAACAGTCATTCAATATTAAAGATTGCTAATAAACTTTTAAAACGAATCATTTTGTATCTGTAACTGAGCCATACTTCTAGAAAAGCTTGAACTCTCTGCACTTTTGTTCATGGACATGCACATCATTGTAAATTGCAAAATGTACTTTGTCGAATAATTGTTGGTGACTTCGATACGAATATCATGTGCATTTCACTGAGCTGTCTATACTAGCACTACACACTTAAAATATATAAATACAATTTTATTTAACTTAAGTGAGCTAAAGACGCACGAACACAAAAATTACAAACGATCGTATTGTGGCTCATGTAAAATAAACTCAGACTCGGGTAATTCTGTTGCGGGAGATCGTTTTCTACGCTTTTTCTTGTACTCGAACTGTAAAGTCCAGGGAAAGATGAGGAGTAGCGTGACAAGTGTCACAAATGGTATGATAATCATGGGGAAGAACAATTTAATCAAATCGAGTAAAAACTGATTTCCTGGAGCATTCAGAAATGGTGGCTCAATTACCCTTGGATCCCCATATCCCTCTTCTAAAGGAGAACCATCCTTTGAAATTGAGGACATTTCCAGATTTGTATCTAAATCTAGTATTGATATTGTGTACGGTAAATCACAGGATTTTAAAGCTATGCAAGGTGAGTGAGTGGGTGATCGACGTCTGCAGCACCGTCAATTTTCAATGCGCGTACATTATTCAAAAATAGTGTACCCTTTTATTCCTTTAGACACGTCAACTTGGTTCCTAATCGCTTGAAGGAATGATGTCGCTGAACAGTATGGTCTATCTTTGAAGCAAAAAGGGCACAGCCAAAGCTAGACAATCAGCTAAACTCCTAGACTATACATACATCTCTTATTGTATGTTTGCTTTAACTATTTATGCGAGGAAAATATTTGAAAATGAACAGTTATTTACCCCGAATGCATTCTAATTAACATTTTCTAAACCGTTACAGTATTTCTCATTTTATGAAGAGAGGCTCAGTTGGTCCATCATACATGAACATGATGTAGGTAAAACGACTATTATGAAAGTGAGATTGGTCCTAATTTTGCTTTCTTTGCTTTTCAGAACATTGAATTGGTGAAAGACAATTTTGTGTGTCCTTGCTGCACCAATGTTCTACACGCATGCCTAATTTGTAATTACACATATTAACTTATGTATTATACAGGTTGTAAAGATCCTGTAACATATCATCATCGAATCAATGCCAATATGCGTCCAATGCTAGTTAGAAATCAAAAGGACTTTCCTATTACTTCGTTTGTAATTTCTAGACGAAATCGGTGCTTGTGAGACGGGTTTGTACTAAATGCCCACTTTGCAAATCATGTTTGTAACCTCACAGCAAAGTACAGCTCGCGTATATAAGCCTATTATAATGTTCACACCATTGCATTGATGTGTTTCTCCAGACATACTCTCTTTGCACAAACGCAGATCATAATATAATATATCTCTTTGTTTGCCCACAGTCCACACGCTTAAAACCACTCCAGCTATAGCTAACCCGACTCTGAAAATGAATGCTGCATATAAATTTCACATACAATCATACAACTTATCCTTTGTGAAGTTTACTCTTTTTGAAGCTGGTATAGTGCAACAGAGAGTTTGCATGTTCGAGCATACTGGTACCAATATTTAGCTTGACAGTGTCGAATCGATTTTTGTGTGTGCAATGTGCACTTGCACACGCATCTCTATAATATGTGCATGTGCACAATACCATATCACGTTGAGCACTGATCGTTGGCAGTTCCAAAGTTCTCATATTTTAAGCGTATAGCCAATGCGCACTACCATAAACTCCACAAGTGGCAAGTAAGTGTAGAGCTCGATCGAGCTAATGCATCTCTGATGATATCAATGTAATGAAATGAACTAAACAAAAGGAACGAAAACGTTTCTCAACGAACATGCAACATCAGATTTTACATGTTGAATATTATGGTAATATTCCACTTGTTTTGTTTCATATTACTTTTTAGTATAATAATTTCTTCATTCACAGTCTGTCAGTCATTTACACCGAACAGATGTAATAGAACATCCAGATTATCAAATCCATATAGCCTGAGAGCCTCCATCGGTTCTCAGACCGGATGAAAAAAATCACGTGAAGTATCACTTTTTTTAGTCCAGAAAGAACCTACTACAACCTGTACCAGTCACCAACAGTGGTTACTCTTATGCATTAAACTATCGTCAAGCTTGACATTTACTAGACAATGTGCATTTAAATGGTGGCTGTCACTGTTAACTTGTGACCTGTGAACTTCTTTTGTGAAACTCTATGATCGAGTTGTTTATGATTCCAATTCACTTCACTTTTTTGCAATACACTAAAGAGACTGTTTACCTAAACCCATCACCGGGATCAAAACTGCGAAGAATGGCTACTCCAAACGAAGATAAAGATCGGCTTGACGGCCTTATCAACCAGATGAGAAGATTAACTCCCGTTGGCACAGGTAAATCAAATCCTCTCCGTGTACTTTTTCTTGGGAGTAAAATAGTATAAAATATATGGACATGCCCTTAAAATTAATTAAAATATCACATTTGGTGTGATTATCACGATGTCGTGAGTGTGGTCCGTCACCCATTTGTGATATTGACTGTAATCATGAAATGAAGGCGAGTAGTTCATATTATCATATTAATTTTTATGATATATTGTGCTATGTATGATATAGCTCGTACTGATGCCACAATGGATGTCAGCAATGGAGTTGAATCAGCCGGAAATCAAAATGGAAGAAGTTTCGGTGGTATGTATGCTCTAGTTTTGTGTATATTGTATATGGGCAAATTTGTAGTTTGAAATATAAAATATGTTTGGCTAATGTCACGAAATAAATAGGACAGACACAGAAAGAAGTCCCGTTGATGGATTTCATGAAACAATATCAGTTAGCTCGAGATGCTGAAAATCTGCAGGTAGAAAAAGAGCATGAAGAATTGCGACAGACGCATGTAATCCCGAAGCAGTTTAATCGAGAGAAAGTCAGCCCAGCAATTCTTGAGCAGATGAGATCTTTACCTATATCTAAGGAGAAAGATCATATTGTGGAGGTGAGCTGAAGATTGAAACATATATTACATATTATTGATTAGTATTCCCTGTTCACCTTTCCCCTACAATGGCTTTTCCTTTTCTTACGATTACATTCGTTTAATTTAGACAATTAAGAATAATCAAATGGTACTCATCATGGGCGAGACGGGATCTGGAAAGTCGACACAAATTCCTCAGTATTTGGTGGAGGCTGGATTTGCAGAAAAGGGACAGATAGGAATAACTCAACCCCGTCGCGTGGCTGCGAAATCGCTCGCCCAACGAGTATCCGTCGAGTGCGGAATAAAGTTAGGGACTTTGGTTGGGTACGCAGTTCGGTTTGATAAGGCCGTTTCCGGAAATACTATGATTAAATATATGACCGATGGTCTGCTAGTGAAAGAGTTCGGGCAAAGTCCCCAATTGGAGTTGTATTCTGTGATAATCATTGACGAAGCCCACGAAAGAAGTATACATACTGACGTGTGCTTTGGTAAGAATTTCACACATTGCATGGATCAGTTTCAAATTTTTTTTAGCTTATTTTCCTTTATTGATGATAAGTTTCTCTGAAATAGGTCTTCTCAAAAGAGCGGCGAAGAGTCGACCGGACCTCAGGATTATTATCAGCTCCGCTACCTTAGAAGAGGAAAAGTTTTCCAAGTATTTTAATAATGCTCCAGTTATTAAAGTAGAAGGGAAAACCTTTCCAGTTGAATTAATATATCAGCCAAGGAGTGACGCTGACTACTTACAAGGGGCTGTGGATACTGTTTTCAAAATCCATTCTAGCCAACCTAAAGGTTGGCATTGCCATTTCTTCCACTAAACAAGATCTTAAATTCTATGAGCTTTTTTGCCAAATAAACGTTGGTATAACAGATGAACAATCTGTTACACTTACGCAACCTCATCGCAATCTTCTCTTTGACTCATGTGTGATAGGTGATGTCCTAGTTTTTCTAACGGGCCAAGACGAAATTGATTTAGTGTGGGAGCTACTCGAGACTGGCATGGCTCTGAGGAGGATTGCATTTAGCGAGTTACTAATCGTCCCTTGTTGCGGCGCCTTACCAATTGAAGAGCAACAGAAAATATTCGAAGATACCCCAGTGGGAAGTAGAAAGGTGGGTAAATGATTTGGTGTACAGCTCCTGCCATACAACAGCTTGCCTAAGTTTTCATTCAAATTTTCATATATCTTGAACGTTTCAGATTGTTTTAGCTACCAATATTGCCGAGACATCCCTGACAATAGATGGGATTGTCTATGTCGTAGATTGCGGTTTTTATAAGCAAAATAAGTATAATTCTCGAACAGGAATAGATTCATTGGTCAAAATCCCTATTACAAAGGTAAGATTCATTTTTTAAAAATTACTGGAATGATTTTATTAGCAGTATATTTCGTTTTCTGGGGATGAATTATGAATATATGAGGTGTACATATTATTCTATAGTTTCAAGCAATACAACGTACAGGACGAGCAGGTAGAACGCGACCAGGGAAATGCTACCGGCTGTACTCGGAATATCAGTTTAATCACGGATTCCAGCAAACTCCCGAGCCAGAAATCAAAAGATGTAATGTGCAATCCGTAATCTTGGATCTAATAGGAATGGGCGTGTCCAATCCACTCATGTTTGAATATATGGATGCACCCCAAGTTGAAACTACAATGGAAGCAATTGAGCATCTACAAGAATTGGAAGCGTTGGATGCTACTCTTGGTCTAACAACGTTGGGTAAACAAATGTCCCAGTTTCCTCTGGATCCGCCACTAGCAAAAGTGCTTATCGTATCTGCGACTGTGAGACTAGGCTGCTCATCGGAGGTGCTTATGATTGTCGCCTTACTAAGTACACAATTTCATAACTTATTTAACCGCTCCAAGAAGGTACGCCAACAGTCTGACGCAAGGAAGGTGTTGTTCAATCAGCCAGAGGGAGATCATTTGACACTGCTACGTATCTACAAGGAATGGGTAGCTCGTTATTACAGCGAAGATTGGTGTCGCGAGAATTTTATTAATTTTCGGCACCTACAAGAAGCGGAGGAAATCCGAGTTCAATTAAAGGATATACTGCATAGGTATCGAAAATACTAAAAAAAATTCTGAAACCTGTATTAACAGTTCGTGGAGTGTGTGTTGGTTTTCATATTGTATTTTCCATGTTTTCAGCCATAATCTCCTGGAGCGGTCATGTGGTTCCATGACTGAGAAGATACCAAGAGCGTTTACAGCTGGGTTTTTCAGACGACTTGCCAAGAAACGCTTAATGGGACATTCTTACGAAACTGTGACAATAAACAGTGCTTTTTCAAATTCGGATCTGTTTTTGCACCCATCAAGTGCTATATTCCGGAAGCTTCCTCAACCTGCGTGGATAATTTTCCATGAAGTAGTGAAAACAACCAAAGCATACATTCGAGGTGCTGTCGTAGTTCAGCCGGAGTGGGTGAAAGAGTACTCACCAGCATTTGCAGCTAAAATTAATAAAGCGCGTGGTGTAAAAATATTTTGAGGTGCGAATGATTGATAGCTGTTTGATTCCTTTTTAATATTCATTATGTAAGAGAAAAGTGCATGTAAAAAGTTTGGAATTGGAATGGAGGAGATGAAGTGATGTATGAAAATGCGAAATAAACCGTTTGATTTTCTATGTGAAATCCAAAATCTTTGTCTCGGGTGTGATGTACATACATTATATTATGGAATATATGCATCCAGTAAGCCCACAAAACACAAGCACATACAGCAGATTATGTCTTTGTTGTTCACGATGGAGCATCATGTCATGACTAGAGCTGCCACTTCCGTGGAGCGTTGAGCGGAGCGATAGGGTTGAATTCGCTCTCGCTCCGCTCACCCTGCGACAAGAAATCGCTCTCGAGCGTTTTAGAGCGGATGTTGTTTATTGTAGCTCTACTCCAGCTCCGCTCCGCGCTCAAGGAAATGAGCGACTGTGAGCGAGCGGTAAAATTTAAATTAATCAGATATACATGACCCAAGCAATAAGGATTACGAAAGTGTAAATTATGCAGATTTACAAGCGTTCCGGGACATAGGTAGGCAAATTAAAAAGGCAAATTAGCATAATTTGCCCTTTGGAACTAGTTATCGCTTGGGTTCAGTTCAGTAGATACAAAGATAATTAAAATATGCTAGCGCTCCGTAACGCTCGCAAGTGAATGAGCTACCGCGCTCCGCACGAATTCGGAGCGCGCTCAATTCGCTCATGGCGCTCTCGCTAATTTTCGCTCACGCTCATTGAGCTCCATCGCTCAAAAAATGGAGCGAAAATTTCGCTCTCGCATTTGGCAGCTCTAGTCATGACTAACCGCATGTTATCCTATCTCATGTCCAACCAACACACGTTGAATTCATTGGGACCTCAGTAGTAGAAAAAGTGTGCAGTGTGTATCTATCTACATTGCATAATTTACAAAATGATATTGCATTACCAAGCTATGATAGTATATCCTCCAACATGTTCCCTAGTTGTGATGTGTTTGTGGTAGCATTCATATTTGGTAGGAGGGATTAACGCATCTTGCCTGCATAGGCATACATTATCTACAGATCGTTCCAGCTACAAAACGTTTTTTAACGAATATGAGAGCTACTCTGGTTGCATAATAGCATAATACGAGTGTATTTTTCCACTATATCTATATCACATTTTTGACAATTCCTTTGCCTTCACAGTTTGTCACACCGAAAACAGAGATGTGCAGGTCTACACAGTCATTTACACGTTCCAATAGTGATTTGGTTTCGGAATTATAACCCCAGAATAACCCGTAGAAAATTAGAAGATATTGTGAGCTCTGTGGCTCTGTCTAATAAGACAAGCTATATGAAACGATGAAACCTAGCTTATATCCATCTCAATCTCCTTCCTATTGTTCCCTTTGTGGACAAAATAAAATAAATAAATGCACCCAGAGCGTGTTTAGATTTTAGATCTCACTGGAGAACAGTTTTCCGCGCCGCTTCAGTTTTGGAACACGGACGAAGGTACTCGGTACAGTGACAGTGAGAGAAAGTGATTTGAGGGATTTCACTTCACACTAACTTTCGTATAAGCACGATATAATAGACTATATCTGTATATTGTACGGTGGTATAAGTATTAAAACGAGCACTCCCAAGAAAGTTGTGTGAAGAATGGAGAACGGAACTAGGCTTCTAAGCCTTTACGACAAGCTTAAAGTAACCCCCATTGCTACAGATGCTGACGGTGGTAAGTGGCCTATTTTGGATTTTATTCTCCCATCCGTAGTTTAGATTGCATCCACTACAATTAAAGCATACAATTAATACATAAAATGTAATGCAGATGCTGATGAAGCAGGGAGGGTTATATTGTGCTATAATATGTTTGTGTCCTTTTGTAGGACACTCCACAGATTCAGGCAACTCAAAACAAGCCGAAGAACTTGTGCAGCTGAAGAAGGTTCCTTCCAGTTCCAAAAGTATTGACCTTGAGCCCAGCACAATTGTTGTTAGTAATGGAATTGAGGCAGCCGGAAATGCCGAGATTGAACAAAATGGACAAGTTTTCGAAGGTAGTTACTTTAAATGCGGCTACAACTACAAACTATAAGTTGACAGTTGACACCACTGGAAGACATTTCATTTAGATACCTGCGGTGTGCGCAGTGCAGTCGCAGTCGACTTCTGAGTTGCGTTTGCGTACATTGTCTGTATTTTTAGGACATGGATGGCGTATGACATTGATATGATATATGCATGTAAGAATAAATGAAAATAAAAGCTTGTATGACTGATGACTGTTTTCGATATGTAGGTGAGAAAGATTTGTCCAACTTCCTGAGAGAGCATCAGTTGGCTCGGGAAGCCAAGATCTTGCGACTTGCAGAAGAAGAGGAGGAAAGACGACGAATGCAAGCAACCCGGAAGCAGTTCAATCGGAAGAGAGTCAAGCCAAAAATGCTGGCTCAGATGAAATCATTGCCGATATTTGCGAAGAAAGATCTAATTGTTGAGGTTAGCTAGGTTGAAAACATTGAAAACGTTTACAATTAATTGTGTAAATTATAATATGTCTACATGAAGGGAGGGAGGCTCATGAATTTCGGCGATTTCCCCAAATACTAAATAATAAGACATGGAAATTAATATTCTATGATTCTACTATTATTCATTAATTTAGACGATCAAAAAACATCAGATAGTACTCGTGATGGGCGAAACTGGTTCTGGAAAATCTACTCAAATTCCGCAATATTTGGTCGAGGCTGGATTTGCTGCAAAAGGACAAATCGGGATAACCCAGCCACGTCGCGTGGCTGCAAAATCGCTCGCTGAGAGAGTATCGGTGGAGTGTGGGACCAAGTTGGGAACCCAAGTTGGATACGCAGTTCGTTTCGATAAGGTCGTGTCGAGAGACACGATCATTAAATATATGACCGATGGTCATCTTGTGAGAGAGTTCGCACAAAATCAGCACTTGAACGGATATTCGGTGATCATGATCGATGAAGCGCATGAAAGAAGCATTGACACGGATGTGTGCTTTGGTAAGAATTAACTATTCTCAAATTCAAGCAAGCAAGTCATAAAAATATGCGATCCTATGATTGGAGCTATAAAAAATCGTGAACATTTTTAGGACTTCTCAAGAGAGCAGCAAAAGAGCGACCTGATCTTCGAATTATTATTAGCTCAGCGACAATGGAAGAAGAAAAGTTTACTGAATACTTTGACAATGCACCTGTTATCAAAGTAGACGGCAACAGTTTCCCAGTTGAACAATTGTATGAGCCAATGAGGAAAAATAATAATTATGTGCAAGGGGCTGTCGACACCGTACTTAAAATACATTCCGGAGAACCTGCAGGTGGATATCTCAATTTTAAAACAGATTTATGCAGTGTGTATTACAACTTCATTTCTAAGCTGAAATTAATGAAATTTGCAGAGATACTTTATTCAATTTCCTATTTTTGAAACATATTATAGGCGATGTCCTTGTATTTCTTACCGGCCAAGATGAGATTGATAAAGCGTCGGATTTATTGGAAAAATGTATTTCTGGGAGGGTGATTCATCCCGATGAGTTACTTGTTGTTCAATGCTCCGGATCATTGCCATTTGAGGAGCAACAGAAAATATTCGAAGAAACGCCAGAAGGTTGCCGAAAGGTTAGATTAATAGACATAAATTACCAAGACTAACTGGACTTCATTCCAATGCTTAAAATCGCAATGACTTTTGAACTTTTAGATTGTTTTAGCCACTAACATCGCCGAGACATCCTTAACGATAGATGGGATCGTCTATGTTGTGGACTGTGGGTATTATAAAGAGAATCAATATAATCCTGAAACAGGAATCGATTCACTAGTCATGATGAAAATAACTGAGGTACTATCTGTAATATGTATAGTCAGATTGATTAATATGCATGTATAATGTTTGCATCATAATAAGCTAAAAAGGATCTCTACATTACTGCCCTATATAGTTTCAAGCAATACAAAGAGCCGGGAGAGCTGGAAGGACGGGACCAGGCAAGTGTTACCGCTTGTACTCCGAGTTGGAGTATAGTAAATTCAAGAAAACTCCTGCGCCAGAAATCCAAAGATGTAACATAGAGTCCATAATGTTGACCCTTATTGGAATGGGCGTGTCTAATCCGCTGGAGTTTGCATTCATGGATCCACCTCAGATGGGAAATATAGCGGAAGCAATTGAGCACCTGCAAGAATTGGGCGCTTTGGATGCTGGTTGCAAACTAACAAAGTTAGGTCATCAAATGTCTCAGTTCCCTTTGGACCCACCTCTAGCAAAATCGCTAATTGTATCCGCACAACTCGGCTGCTCATCTGAAGTACTTATCATTGCAGCTTTGCTAAGCACACAATATCAAAATTTATTCAATCGATCCGCGAGGTTTCGAGCGCGAGCTGAGGAAAAGCAAATTCAGTTCAACCAGCCAGAAGGTGACCATGCAACACTGTTGAGAATATACGTGATGTGGGAAAGAAACGGGAAGAGGGAAGAGTGGTGCCGTGATAATTTAATTAATTGCAGGCACCTGAAGGAAGCTGATGAGATCCGAGTTCAGTTAAAGGAAATACTGCATAGGTACGCTGAAATAATCTGAAATCGTGTCATTGTGTAACCGATATGACTTTGATTGGTGAGGTATGTAAAATATTCGTTTATATTATTTTCAGGCAAGGTGTAAAAGAGCTGTCTAATGGTGGCAAGACGGAATCAATCCACCGTGCATTCACCGCAGGTTTTTTCCGAAGACTTGCCAAAAAAGGCATAACAAAGCATGCTTACGACATAGTGGCGATAAATCGTGCTTCTCCAAAAGATCTATACCTTTATAAAAGCTGACTGTGTGTGTGTATGTGTGTCGGCAAGTTTCCACGATATCCAGCGGCGCAAATGTGAACTTCGTGATGATGTGGTTTTTCGCTAGATGGC